>JAOSBL010000210.1:7406853-7421282 GCA_027568915.1 Erythroxylum roraimae
AAAGAACTTAAATACATATTTGAACTCATACACAACCATGTATATATCAATATACAGTAGCATCTCCAAGTATCGACTAATACAAAAGGGCTTAAAGAGTTCGGCATTACAAGTCCTCCCCCAGGATCGGCCAGGATCGTCAAAAGAGCTACGCGGATAAGAGGCAACGACTGTTAAAGTTTGCAGTTAGTGATAGGGTTTTTCTGCGGATACCACCATGGAAAGGTATCATCAGATTTCAGAGTCAAGGGAAGCTAAACCCTCGGTATATTGGACCTTTTCATATCCTGAAGCATGTTGAGACAGTGGCGTATCAGTTGGAATTGCCACCAGACTTGTATAGGATCCATAGCGTGTTCCATGTCTCGATGCCTAAAAAGTACTTACCGGATCCATCTCATGTTTTGGAGAGACACCTCTAGTAGAACTGAAGGAAGACCTGAGTTTTGAGGTGAAACCAGTTCAGATCTTAGATCGATAGATAAAGAGATTACGCAGCAAGGAGGTACCCACGGTTAAGGTTCTTTGGAAGAGCGATAGGGTCGAGGGGACACATGTGAGCTTGAGGATACTATGAGACATCAGTATCCCCATTTATTTATGTTCTTGACTTAGGAGTTTTGAGGAAGAAACTCTTTTGAGGGGCCTGGAGCCCAAAGCGGACAATATCTGTGGGAGGGTGGTCTGAGTTATTACAAATGATATCAGAGCCGTTGTGCCAGCGAAGGATTGTAAGATCCCACATCGGTTTGGGAGGAGAACGAAGCACGCCTTATAAGGTTGTGAATACCTTTCCCTTACAGACGTGTTTTCCATGGTCTAATGCACCGGATCCCATCAAAGTTTCGAGGTAAAATGTGCTTAGGTGAGAGTAGTTCTAGGATGGGTGACCTCCTGAAAAGGCCTCGGAAAAAGCAAAACCGTGAGGGCTTGGCTGGGCCAAGGCCCAAAGCGGACAATATCTGTGAGCGGGTGATCTGGGCTGTTACATATATGCAGTTACCTGGTCTAGTTTAGTAAGAGCCTGTCAAAAGCTTCCTTCACTTTATGGCTCACAATCAAGTAAAGACTCAAGGCAAATTGATGAAATCAAAGGTAACAATCTTGATGACACTTTTTGCAAGCTTGTAAAAATTCACATGAGTCCATACATCATCTTCTTTTTAAATTGAATTTTCGATATAAGCATGAAATCAAATCTAAAATTTATGTAATGGTCCATTATTATGAGGAGGATTAGATCCAATTTATGAACTGGACAAGAAGAATTAAGCTGGAAAAAAAGGTAAACAAATGATCTCCAAGTTGGCATTAAGATGTTATGTGTATAACCTCAAAAGAGAGAAACGCAAGAGCTTTCTAAAATGAGGATGAGGAGAATGATATTCAAGCTTTCTCAAGCTTTATGATCAAATGGATAAGGCAAGTGATAATCACTAAAGAGATTTATAAAGATTGAAGTGACAATATATGAGTAAGTTAGACCTTGCCACAAGTGGAATAGGGTTTATACAATAACAAAAAATATTCTTGCAATAAAGAAGAGCTTACAATAAGCACAAACTTAGTCAAAGATGATTTGGAAAAATGGAGAACTAGGAAGTTTTTTTGCTTAAACATATTATCTTCTTAACATTTTTGTACACTTGCAAGAACCTTTAATATGAGTTAGAGAGCATGTTCTCTTTATTCCCAACTTTGTTAGATTTAGGGAAAGACTTTTAAATAGATTGGTTTGCTTAGAGCCTTGTTTTCCTTTATATGCTTATGTTTTAAGCTTTTTAATCTGATGGGTATTTTTTATTTGTTTAATTTTACTTTAACTTAAAAAGAAAAGGCATGAACATGATTGTATTTAAACAGAATAGACATTAATTTCATGCTCTATATCTAATTGGAATGATAGATGACATTATATACTACAACCATATATGGATAGGTTAAGTTAAACTACTTTGACATTCCTAATATTTGGGTGGTTATGAAATATTAGTAAACGTTAATTTTGATATATGATTATAAATTATTTATATGCATAAATTAAAGATAAATTAAAAGGAGTTTTAATTTATCTAATTCCAATAATGAATTATAATTATAATTTATAATCATTACCACAAATTATAGCTAATGGGTCATACATAAGGAGCAATTTAAAAGAGAAAATCAAATTTAAATTAAGTTAAACTTAATTATGAAGTTTAAGAAACTTTAGGAATCAAATCAGAGATATTTGATTTTATCAAAATTAAATTGTCATTATAATGAGAGTTAATATTGAACTTATTTATAATCAATAGTTTAATTTAAGTTGGAAAGAAACTTTCGAATCTTTTTTTTATAAATAGGAAAAAGGCATCAAGGAACTAACACTCTTATTATTGCCTCTCAAAAGTGCTTGAGTTCTTTTTCTTTGCTCTATGAATAGTATTAGAGACTGAACATTTGAATATCTTGTGGTTAACTTTTATAAAAGAAAAAAAATTTCGGGAATTCGAATCAATTAATTTTTAACTCTTTTATTTATTATTCGTATTTTCAAGTTATTCAATTAAAGAGATCTATATGAAAGGACATAAAATAAAGGGATAATTACAATAAAGTTCCAAACTTTACTCAATTTTGCAATTATGGCTCTAATTTTAAAAAGTAGCAATTAAATACTCGAACTTTCAATGTTTTTCAAATCTAGTTCAAAGTTAATATCTCTGTTAACAGAGCCAAAATGGAAAGTCATGTCAACTATGATATGGTAAATGTAGGATGCCATATATAAGGAGACGACACTACACCATGCTTCTTCAGGCACCACACAGCATATATGAATATTTTCTTCCTCATTTTTATTTCTTTTATTTTCAGTTCCTTAACTCTCATTTATGTTCTATTCCTGGGGATGACTGGCTTTAAGACCTCCTGTACACCTGGAGACAACAAGTCCTCTGATGAGCACAAAAAATAGGGAAATACCTCTAGAAGTGTTGCTTAGGAGAAGGCCACACTCAAACTTACAACTACCGCAGAAGATGTCGATGTTCCTTCAGGGACTCCAACTAAAACTAGCGCTCGAGGTGATTTTGGAAAGGATAAGGGCATTGCTAAGAGTGTTAATCTTGGTGAGTCCCAGGAGGATGCTAGTGGGAAAAAGAAAAGAGATTTAAGAGATGATCTAGGTGATGTTGGTGCCAATGGTAGTACGGTGAGACCTAAATGACAATTCACTAAGGTTGTAGGTGCTAATGTTCCTTCGATATGTGCTGTTTGTGGCAAAACATTTTCTTCTTTTAAGGCAATCTATGATCACTTAAGGGAACATACTAAGGAGGAAAATCCTTAGAAAGGTGCATTTTCACCTCCCATCTTTATAATCGACTAGGGAGATAACAAAAGAGCTGAAGATGATGACAATCCTGAGGTAGCTAGGAGCATTATTGAAGAAGAGGTGGTGCCTCCCCTTTTTAATGTTGATCAGAAGGTCGTGGCTAAGCTTCAGCAGGAACAAGTCGGATCTGATGTGGACCTGAATGTAGTCCCAAATGATGATGAGACTCCACAAGAGCCTATTGCTACTGAAACTCACACCAACTAGATTTCAAATGTCATTCCAACGGTGGCTAGTGCAATGGTTGCAATTTCCTTCACCAACTACATTTTCATTACCATCGAGAAGCAATAAACTTTCTTGTAATCTTCTCCATAACAGGAAAATATAGTGTAAGCAATAAGTTGGCCCCTAACGTGGAAAAGAAACCAATGAAGAACTTGACACGAGTTAAGCCATTAGGCTTATCGTGCTTTGAACCTAAGGCTGGCAGGACTAAACTTAGAGTTAATAGGATCACACCATTCAAATTTTGAAACATGATATTTTGTTTTTAAATTTATGTCTGACGTAGCTTGACATGTCAGCAACGTTAACGGAGATACTAACGTCAGGCTCGATTTGAAAAAAAATTGAAAGTTCTAGTATTTAATTGCCAATTTTAAATTTCAAGTTATAATTGCAAAATTGAATAAAATTTGTAATTTTTTAACCCAAAAATAAATTTTCTACTAGTCACGATTTGATCACTAATATTTTTTCAACAAAAAGTATCAAATTGTTAACAAAATAATCCTTTTAAAACATTTTATTTTTAATTATTTTATAATGTCATGTCATGAAATTATTTTGAACCTAATTTTTTAATATCACTAATTAATTCTGTCATGAAATTATTTTGAACCTAATTTTTTAATATCACTAATTAATTCTCCATAAATTAATCTATCATAAAATTCTTCATCATTATGATTATATATATATTTATATATATAACTTGAAAAAGGCATCAAGAAACTAACACTTTTTTTTAATTTCCCTTTAAAAGTATTTAAGTTCTTTTTCTCTATTCTAGGAATACTATTAAAAGATAGACATTTGTCAGCTCGAAGGTAACTATTACAAAAGAAGAATTTTTGTAGGAATTTGAATAAAGTACATTTCAACTCTTTTATTTTTTATTCATATTTTTTAAGTTATTTAATTAAAAAGATTTAAAGAAAAATCATAAAAGTAAAATTTTCATTGCACCTATTATTTGATCTCTGTTGATTTTTCAAAAAAAAAACAAATTATTGACAAAACGATCCTAATTTTTTTAATAAAATATTTTTTTTATAATTTCATATCTTCACATTGTTTTGAACATACGTTTTGAATATAGTTAATTAATTCTCCATAAACTAATCAATTATAAAGTAGTTCATCATTATGATTAATTATATATATGTGCTTGTATTTATTTATTTATTTATAAATTCTTAAGATGTTACTCTTATTGAGACTACGGTCAAACCTAGGCGATAGAATGTACTTCCTCATGAAGTCAGCTTCATGCATGGTGCTTTGGTTTAGACTAAAAATAAAAAAAATTAAACAATTATCCTAACAGTTGGACCACAAACGCTGGTGTTAACTTTGATGTCTGAACATTTTATTAATAAAAAAGGTAATCTCGTTTAGCAACAAGCGCTTTCTCATCAAGATACCAAATGAAGCCGACGGTATTCTAATCCACTTCTCACGTATTCTAATCCACTTGCTCCCCTCCATCTCCCTTTCCATGATTTCCTTCACTTCCGACATCCATGTCAACGCCACAGGTATCTATCTCACCAACTCCTTGCTCTTGTTTTCCCACATTACATTTGTCTCTCTGGTTGTCATGATTTGTCTTCATTCAGTTTTTAAAATGTTAATTCATTATTAACTTTAGTTAGTTCTCATCGTCTGCTTGAATTGATTTTCAATCAAATGAACCATCTTTGACATCAATCACAGAGAGAAATGGGTTGTGTGAGTTCTGGAAATAAGGTTTCTCTTAGTGGGTTTTATCATTTTGAGTTTTCTCTTTTGTTTTCCACATGGACAGCATATTTCTAGAATTCCTCGTGATGTGTCTCCACCAAAGAATGTCCTGTTTGGACATAATCTTTTTTCCACAGACCATGATAAGCCTAGAAGAAGCAACTTCTTTCTTCAACGTTAATGATAAGGCAATTTATAGAACAGTTGATGGTTTCTTGATTCCTGCAGATTGCTGCTGTCTTCCTGATGATCATAAGTTCCTTAGGCATCTAGACTGACAGTCCAGCCAGGAGCTACATGGGAAAGTATTTCACTGAAATTTGGTCATTTGTGGTCAAAACTTGGACAAGTTACTGGTTCCATCAAGAACTGTTACTATATATGGAGAACTGTTCAAACGGGAGATACCTTTTATACTTGCTTCTATGCAAATTTAACATAACCGCCCGGTTGAATTATCTGAGAAGCATGAACCTTATTGACATCATACTTATAACCGAAACAGGTAAGAGAAACCACTGTCATTATTTGTTAGATGACCAATGTGTTAATTTACGACCTTTGTTATTTTCATTTGATGACAACATAATTTTTTTTTTTTTCTTTCAAACCAGAAATCAGTCAATCACACCTAAATAACATCCGCAGTCTTGTTATCTTTGTGTTTAGTCATTTGAACAGTGCTCTTAGAGTTTGATTTACACTTTAAATACATTTTTCATGTGAACTTTGAGTGACTACTAACCCTGATTTCAAGCTAAGGAGTTAGTCGAAGGAAGTGCCTTTTCATGGTTGTCTACGAATTGACAACTATTGTTGACTCTTCCTGTAAATGAAGAAGTTACAGGTGCTTGTTGACAATAAGTCCAGGCATATTTTCACTTTGCTTGGGATGTGCTACTTGGTTCATGTCTCACTATTGAATTTAAGTATATACAGATCAAAAACTAATTATTTCTTTTTTTTTATGTTGTACTGAAAATTATTGGCTGCTGACCGTCAGGACTTACCTTATTGTGTTAAAGTTTGGTAATAGTTTATTGTGTTAAAGTTTAAGTGAAGCCGGTCACCTTTTTTTGCCATATCTTACTTTTCAGTTTGCTGATCTTGAATGTACTTATGTTACTGAATACTATCCTCGACCAATAAATGCTTCTATGACATTACTCTTTGTCAATTTGTTTGAGGAATAATATCCTTTTTATTTAGCTATATTGAGGTATTTAGCTGAGTAAGCTGTCTAACACATACCTTCTCTTCGCAGATGTAAACACTGAAAAAGCATCTAAATCTCGAGTTTACATTGCTGTACTAGTCACTTTATCAACTTCTGTTGTTTGTTTCACTGCTAATAGGTATACTTGTCTATCGGAAAAGAAGCAAATACACAGGAGCTCAACGATGTCATCAATCGAACAATTTATTATGGAGAACAGATTGCTTGCACTGTTATGTGGATGACAGCCTTTGCCGTATAAGTAAATATTTCATTTGGACAGAAATTTAGATTTGTATTCAACTTTATTTTATCTCAGTTTTTGTTTCCTAGTAATTGGTATGCATCCCGCAAATGAGATTGAACATGAGTTTGATTAGTTTTTGAACAAATCGATATCAGAAAGAATCTGTATATTTTCTCATATCAATAACTGCAACTCATTTCTGTTTATATACGAAACTCAGTCCACTAGCCGACTAACAGAATAGCTGCTACACAACTAAGTTGGATAGAGATTTATATCACGCAAGTCCAATTTGGAGATAAAACGCTGAAACAGAGGAGCAGCTAAAGACTTAGTAAACAAATTTGCAACTTGAAATCTGGACGGAAGATGGGGTGGAAAAATCAACCCTTGTTTTTACTTGTCACGAACAAGATAATCAATTTCTAGATGCTTAGTGCGTTCATGAAAAGGAGGATTGGAAGTGATATGAATGGTAGCTAGATTATCACACCACAAAGAGATTGGTAACGAGACCAAAATTTGGAAATCTTGCAAAAGATAAAGAACCCACTACAACTCACAAACGTTTTCTAGGAAATCGGGGAAGCACCAAGAAAAATGCAGAAACTAGTAAGAGAATGTTGAATATCAAGATAAAAGACCCAATCAACATCAAAAAAAGCTTCAACTTTGAAAGAATTGCAAGAAGAGAAAAACAACCCCTTTGAAGGAGTACCTTTAATATAACATAAGACGTGTACTGCTGCATCCCAATGAGATGATCAAGGAGCTTGAGCAAACTGACTAAGTTGTTGAACTGCATAGGAAAGATCTGGATGAGAAAATTGCAAATAAAATAATCTGCCCACCAATCGTTTGTAGCATTTGGGACCAATTAATAAGTCACCACTGTCAGCACTAAACTTATACAACCGTTTGTGGCTGCAGACTTGGAACTCAGCAAGCCGATGTCATCAAGAATGTCCAAAGCATATTTGCGTTGATTGACGGAAATTCCTTCGTTAGATTTGGCTATCTCCAAACCTAAAAAATATTTGTCAGGACCAAAATCCTTGATAGCAAATTGATCATCCAAAATTGTTTCACTTTTGTTATCTCCAACTCGAAAGACCCTGTGAGAAGAACATCATCAACATAGACAAGTAAGTTGAGGACATAAGAATCGATTTTCTTGATAAACAAAAAACGATCATTTGAAGATTGAATGAATCTAATAGACTGCAGTTTGGTTGTAAGCTTATGATTCCATTATCGTAAAGCTTGTTTGAGACCATATATGGATCAGAGCAATTTTGCAAACTTGATGTTTTCGAGCTTTAGCATACCCATCAGGAGGAACCATGTATACTTCTTCATCTGGATATCTATGCAGAAAAGCATTATTGATATGTATTTGATGAAGTGGCCATGAATGAGATGCTACAATCGCCAAAAACAACTGTACAATGACAACCTTTGCAACTAGGGAAAACTTGTCGATAAAACCTACTCCTTTAATCTGATTAAAACCCTTAGCTACCAACCTAGCTTTATATCTGTCAACTGTACCATCGGGTTTGAGTTTGATCTTACATACCCACTTTGAACTGAAGCCCTTTTTACCTAGTGGCAACTCTATCAACTCCCATATTTTGTTGTCCTCAAGTGCCTGCAACTCCACATTCATGGAATCTATCCATTCCTATTTTATTCTAGCTTGATTAACAGTAAATGGCTCTTGAATATTAGGCATTGCAACTAAAAATGAAATGTATGACGTAGAAAGCTTAGGTGAGTGATGATAAGGAAATGTATGTGGTGAGGCTGTTGCAGGTAATTGAAGAAGAAACAAAATGAATAGTAGTTGAAACAAAATCATTTAACCATGTAGGTAGTTTTCGAGATCTGTCACTTCTTTGTTATTTTAACTGTTCTAGTATCATTATTATTGATTCATCTACTGATGGATGTGTATCTGAAGGAGGCAAAAAAGGGATACGTGGTGGAGAATTAGTGGAATGATCACAAGGAGTAAAAACATCAGTGTCAGAGAAATCAAAATATTTGGGTAAAGGAGTAGAGTCTGAAAGGTCAAGTAACTGATGATAAGGAAAAATCTATTCATGAAAATGAGCATCTCTAGAAACAAAAACTTTATGGTTTTAGAGATCATAAAGTTTGTATGTTTTTTGTCTAGGACTATAACCAATAAAAGCACATTTATAGGCCCTTGTATCAAATTTCCGTTTGATAGGGTTGGTTTTTGCAGCAAAACAAAGGCAATTAGAACTTCTAAGGTGATCATAAGATGGTGGTTTATAATAAAAAAAAAAGGTTTTCTAAAGAAGTCCAATAGAGGGTAAATGATTGATTAGATAAGTGGCAGTAAGTATAGAATCTCCCCAAAACTTACTTGGCAAATGGGATTGAAACATCAAAGCTCTTGCTACTTGTAACAAATGTTTATACTTTCTTTCTACTACCCCATTCTGTTGAGGGGTATAGACACAAGATTGATGATGAATAATTCCATTATTGGTGAAAAAAGTGAGAAACAATCTTGATTCAAAAACTCTGAACCATTATAATTTTAGACATTTTATACTTTAAGATTAAATTGGGTTTGGGTCATTTAAAAGAAAGATTGAAGAATGGAAGGGACTTGAGATTTATATTTGAGCAAAAATGTTCATGTACATCTGCTAAAATCATCAATGATAGTTATTTAAAAAATTGGAACCACTGATGTTTTAAGGATGATAAAGGCTCCATAAATCTACATGAATGAGTTCAAAACATCTGATTCTATCTATATCACTACTTGGGAAATAATGTCGCTGCACTTGACATAGGATAGATATCACAAGTAGTTAGGTATTCAAAATGAAGCTTAATCATGAAACAAATGTGAGTGGTTACAATAGTTGAAGGATGTCCAAGTCTATTGTTACATACTATCCCATCCACTACATAAACTTGATTGACAAAGGAACAAGGAAAAACATTGGTTTTTACAACGTAAGATTCTATGATACACTGATAAAAAAAAGAATGATTGAGGATGTATAATCTGCTTATTGTTTTTCCAGCAGCTAGTATGTCATCAATCTTCAAGTCCTGTAGAAGACAACAAAAGGGATAAAAGATGAATTTGATATTTGTTATGGTTGTTAACTTGTTAACAGATAATAAGTTAAAATGAAAGCTGGGTACATGTAAAGCTTTGGTTAAGGTAAGTTTATCTATCAAATGTATATCACTAGTATGATGAACAAATTTAACTCTCCCATCTGGTAGATAAACAGGAGTTGGCTGAACGGTTTTCATTTTTGTTACATCCATACACATGTGATTTGAAGCTCCAGTGTTTATTATCCAGGAGTCATTTCCAATTAATTCAAGAGAACTAAAAGAATGGTATGGAATTGTACCTGCAAATTCTACAAAATTCACATTATTTCCTATGTTGGCCTCAGATGTTGTTTTCCCTTTCATGAATCTTTCCACTTCTTGTTGAATAGAAATGTTCATCAACTAGTTAGTTATGCTATTATGAATTGACTCTGCATGCAGCTCTTCTGTTTTCCCTAGCCATGAATTTTGAAACAACTATCTTTAGGATATCTGGTCATTTTGCAAAAATTGCACTTTAATTCAAACTTGTCTAGGTATCCCTTCATTTATAATTCCCTTTCCCACCTTTATTGGTCTTAGTTACTTGTCCTCTAATGAACATGACACTGTTGTTATTAGGTTCAGCTATTTCCAGATGAATTTCCTTATGTCTCTCCACTGTCAAAATATTGAATATGCTTTGTCAATACTTAGTAATGGTTCTATCACCAAAATTTGATTTTTAACTTGGTCGTAACTTTCATTCAACCCCATCAGAAATTGTATCAGCTTATGAATTGAATTGATCTCCTCCTTTTTCTTTCCAGTTCCACACGTACACTGATTACATGAACACTTTGGCATTAGTAACAAACATCTTAACTCATCCCAGAGTTTCTTCAATCTTGTAAAATATTTAACAACAGACATATTTCCTTGTTTGATTGTACTTATTTCTCTTTGTAACTGATACAAAAGAGGACCATTACACTCTCCATATCTCTTCTCTAATTCCTTCCAAAGCTCAAAAGCACTTGAGGCATTAAAATAAGCATTAATGATTTCTTTAGAAATCAAATTTAATATCCATAATGTAACCATACTATTAACTTTACACCATGAATCTTAAACTAATGAATTTTCATTTGATATTTTGTATCTACCATTGATGAATCCTAGCTTCATTTTTTCTTTGAGAGCGAACTTCATAGCACAACTCCATGAAAGGTAATTATTACCTATTAAAGGAGAAGTTACCATCAGATCCTTACAACGTTAATGAAATGTTCATATTTTGAGTAACAAAATCCTCTGTTCTTGAACTAAAATCTTGCTCCTCCATACTATGATGAAGATGGTTAACGAAAACTACCAGCTCACTTTAATCACTTTGTTCTGATACCATAAACAAATCGATATCAGAATTTCTTATATCAGTAACTGCAACTCATTTCTGTTTATGTACAAAACTCATTCCACTAACCGATTAACAGAATAATTGCTACACAACTAACTCTTTTGTCGTGGAAAAATAAATAAATGAGTATATAACTATTTGTTCCGTTTTACCCTCATAATGAATTAATCTATGACAAATTAGAAGAAAGTGTAGTTTCCTCATTGAGTTCATACAAGGCAACTGTTCTTTCTTATCGTGATATTTGTGAGGCAATCTCCAAATTCAGCATATCTTTCAAGATTGCCTAAGGATCACAAGGAGCAGTTTATTGTGGAAAATTAAGAGGCAATGTAAATGAGTTTGTTTTGAGCAAAACAACTTTATAAAACATGGGACAATGTAGTATCTGCCCATTCTCTTTTTTTTTCCTTGTAGCATATGGCCATCAAGCAGATGAAAAGCACAGAATTTTAAAAAAAAACTCATCTCTTGAGTTAAATGTTCTTTGTGAAGTTCATCATACAAATTTTGGTATCAATGTCTCCTTTGTCTTTTCCTTTTGGTTTTCACTTGTGAGATGAAAATTGCTTATACTTTCTACAAGTCATGACTTATTATTTTATATTATACTAAACCTTAATCGGTACATACCATTGCCTAAAACACAAAACTCATGTTAAATCATCAAAACATAAAAGCAAAAGCATACCTAAATCTATTGTCATTAATCATTGAAATTTTGGATTATGATCTTATAGTAGTATTTTGACCCCTATTTTATAATTTTGCTGGCGATGGAGAACCTAATAGCCATACATATAATTTGGGACCATAACCATATTTTGTATGGGTAAAACCCTAAACCTAATGGGTTTACAATCTTTAATTCTGCATCAGTAAATAAAACAATTGTTATCCTAATTTGTACATATATAAAATTGGCACATACCTATTAGATGCTTTAAGAACATAATTTAGTTAGATCACTTTAATTGAGTTCAATTTTAATACAAAAATTCATAATATACAATATTCTCATAATATGCATAAAAGCCCACAAACTAGTTAGGATTTATTCCAACATTCTTCTAGTTGGGTTATATGTATATGAAACTTCAATAATTGTATATCATGTCAAAATTTTTATATATGCAAGTATGCTATTGTCACTAGGGGCATCTAGAACAATCTCATTTATCATATATATTAACGAAGGATCAAAGCGGTTTCTATTACATTGAGTGTAATTAAACCCGTTGATGGTCATATATATTAATATATATGAATGACATGAATTAGGAACAGATGTCTAGTATAGAAATTTCATGCAGTGTGATATTAACATGACTATTTTCAATTAGTCCTTTGATAAAAATTAATCTTTAAACTTTATTCCTTATGAGAACAAACAGAAAAATGCATTCAAAGTAGAAATAAATTGTATACTTTATTACTATAATGTTAACTATAAAATAATCATATAATGTATCTATTGTCCAAAAAAACCAAGGGTACAAACTCCTATTAAACTGTAACATCCTCAAAAGGTACTACACCTATAGGAGTAGTGTGCTCTTGAAAGACCTTGGGTGATAATCCTTTAATAAGCAGATCTGCAATCAGGAAGTTTGCCCCAATATACTTAATATGCACTTGACCACTCTAAACACTTTCTTCAACCACTAAGAACTTAATGTCTATATGTTTGGTCTTTGTCGAGCTCCTATTACTATTGGAGAATTACTGCCAGATCATATCTTAAATGGCTTATCAATGTCATCCATTTATAATTTGGAGCCTTGTGACAAAATTTTGTAGATATATCATATGATTAGATGCTTTATAACAAGCTACAAACTTTGTTGTCATGGTATAACAGGCTATGAGTGTTTACTTAGCACCCTTCTAGGAAATATCCCCTCTATCCAATAGATAGATATAACCCAAAGTAGATTTCCTTCTATCCTGGCTTCCAGTAAAATCATAATCATAATACCCAATGATATCAAGTTGATCTGATCTTTCATATGTGAGCATATAGTCTTTAGTTTTCTGGAGATACCTCATGACTTCTTTAACTGTTACCAAATGGTTTAGTCCAAGATTGCTCAAATACCCCCTTAGCATCCCAATAATGTATACAATATCTAGAAGTGTACATACTTAAGCATACATAAGACTCCCTACTGCTTATACATAAGGAGTCGTTTGCATCTCTTTAGCCTTAAAATCATTCTTAAGGCACTGACTAAGACTAGATTTGTCTCCTTTAGATATTGGGGTATCACTTGGTTTATAGGTTTGCATGTTAAATCTTTTAAGAACCTTTTTTATATAACCCTTTTGTGATAATCCAAGAAAAACATGATAATGATCTCAACGTGTTTTGATCCTTAATACAAAAAATACGTCACTAAGATCTTTCATCTCAAAATTTTGAGATAGAAATCTCTTAGTTTCCTGTAATGAGATTACATCATTACTAGCATGCAATATATCATTGACATATAAAAATAGAAAATTATGTTTGCTTCCACTGAAGTTATGATATACCCAATCATCTACCATATTCGTTTAAAAAACAAATGAGATGAAAACCTGATGAAACATGTAACACCATTGACGCAAATCCTACTTGAGTCTATAGATGAATTTCTTTAATTTACATACTTTTTTCTTTAGGTCTCCTAACACAAATTTTTTTAGTTGCATCATATAAATTATCTTACTAATGTTGCCATTGAGAAATGCAATTTTGACATCCATCTGATGCAACTCAAGATTAAAATGTGTCACTAATGCTATGATGATTCTATGTAATCAATTCCTTCCTTCTGAGTGAAGCCTTTACTAGCTAAACGTGCTTTATATCTTTCCACTTTACCCTTAGAATCCCTTTTGATCTTAAATATTCATTTGCAACTAATGGGTATTGCACCTTCAGGTAATGGGGCAAGATCCCAAATATCATTATTTTTTATAGACTTCATGTAGGGACCCCGAACTCGGGCCGGGCGACCCTACCGGGGTGGGTTTCCCCTCGATATTGTCCTCTTTGGTCAGAGGCGTGAGTCACCACTCGAACACATGACCTCAAGGTTTTGTTGTGCTTTAAGCACAC
>JAOSBL010000210.1:7466128-7485198 GCA_027568915.1 Erythroxylum roraimae
GCGACAGAGACGCAGAGGATTGACTACTGCTATTCCGAACCTTAATCAGCAAAAGCACACGTACAGTTTTCAATGGGATGACTGTATATAAAGGTTGGCTAGCAGTAGGGCCTCCTGTGCTTTATAATACATGGGCCAAGCCTACCCATTATAGCAGGCCTATGAACACAGGCCCAATGACACGTTAAATAGAGAATTACCATTGACATCTAATTAATCAGGGTTTGTACAAAATTATGTTTATTATGCTAGTCCACAATTATGATAAAATTCTATCAAGTGATTATGATGGTTAAAGATCAATTATATCTTTATCTCCTACTCTAAATAATTTTTTGGTTCATTCCTACCCCTTTGAGAAAGTATGATCATCTTGATGTTAGCAAGATTCTCATACATTGCTTCAAGTCTAGGCTCTCAACTTTGCTCTTAATAATGTATAACTCTTAGTCCTAAACATTCCCCCTTCAATCTTAAATGTGAGGTCAAATTAATTCATCATTCTCATCATCAACCTTCATTATGAGAATATGCCTATTATGCCTCAGAACTAAGGGTTGTCGTCTCCCTTACAATTTATTAACCTATAATGATTAATTCTTGAATAAGTATCATATCCATCCTTTCTATCTATTGTTGCATAGCCTGTATAAATTATGAGTTATATTTCTCCACCTTTATTGTTGAATGCCCTAGAAGATATATTTGAAAGTTGTAAGAAAAATTTATAAAGAAAAAATTTCTCATGCACTTACTCATATGTTTACTCTCAAATATGACAAATCATTCATGTTTCACTCTTTATTTGACTTTTCTGGATGCTAATATGTCATTCTCTTACCTTTTCACTCTTTGCTTCCCTCATATTTTTTTTAAAGAATAGAAAAAACTCAAAAGAATTTAATCTGATAGAGTCCAACAAACCTAATGAATTAATAGTTGAGGCAAGAAGATAAATAACTAGTTAAGCAACAAGTACGAAAATAGCATAAAACAAAGAAGGCTAGCGAAAATTCAAGTTGCACTTGGGAATGATTTCTTAATGTCACCATTCATTTACCACTTTTTTTCTTTTATTTTCTTTAATAAAATAATAATAATACAAATAAGAGAGTTTAGAACAATTTTGATGTGAAAGGTACAGAACGAAGAATTGAACAAAGAGGTTCCCTAACACAATAAGAGATATAGACAAACCCTAAAAATAAGAAGAAGATAAATTTTGATTTTTTATTAAAAATTTAGATATAAGAATTCGATACAATATAATCAAAAGGAATAATAAAGAACATGATTTTTTTAACAAAGAAATAAAAACTATAAAAATATAAGTACACTTAATTTAGGGCCAAACTTTGACACCAAATAATGTGAATTCACCGAGTCATAAAATCCTAGAGAAACTATAGATAATTTTGAACCAAACATAAGAAAGCTAAATCAAATATATAAAGAGAATTGACCTATTAATTATAGAGGATAAAGTACCAAATATATTAAGTATTTAAACATCACAAAAAATTCTTTAATAAATTTGAAGTTCAATGCAGAACAAGGAAATGAAGCATTTAGGACTCTCAACAAAAAAGGACGTCAAAATCTACTAAAAAAATCCCTTAAATACTAGAAAAATTAGGGTTTCATATGAAAATGACCGTGTTCTAGGTCATGCTTATTGTGAAAAAATTAGCCAAGACACAATCTAGGACATATTTATGTTTGAGAATGTATATCTTTATGTAACTTCCATGGAGATGGATATGGTCTATAATACAAATGTGTTGGAGGCCATATCTTCACATTTTGCTAGGTTAGAACATGATTGTGTTAGAGGTTGTGTAAAACACTGTAACTTCAAATCTATACTTTGATAGGAACACAAACTAGATCATGGCAGTGTCTAGCCAAAGATATATCCTTTACCACCTATTTTTCTCAAATTCTAACTCTTGTAATTGCTCTAATAAGCACCTGCAATTAATCCACCTATTGCAAGAGATATTGACAAACCCTAAAAATAAAAAGATGATAGAAATTAATTTTTTATTAGAAATTTAGATATAAAAATACGATGCCATAGAATGAAAAGGAATAATAAAGAACAAGACTTTTTAACAAGGAAATAAAAAAAAGATGAAAAAATAAATACACTTAATTTAGAGCCAAACTTTGATACCAAATAATGCGAATTTGCCTAACAACAAAATCTTAGAGAAACTATACATAATTTTGAACCAAATCGAAGAAAGCTAAATCAAATATATGAAGAAAATTGGCCTATTAATTATAGAGTACAAAATATATTAAGTATTTAAACATCACAAATTTTTTTTAATAAGTTTGAAGTTCAATGAAGAACAAAGAAATGAAGTATTTACGACTCTCAATAAAAAAGGATGTCAAAAACTATTTAAAAAACATCCCTTAAATACTAGAAAAAATTAGGGTTTCAAATGGACATAACTATGTTTTAAGTCATGTTCGTTGTGAAAAAAATAGCCAAGACACAATCTAGGACATACTTATGTTTGAGAATGTATATCTTTATGTAACTTCCATGGAGATGGATGTAGTCTATAATACAAATGGGTTGGAGGCCATATCTTCACACTACAAGAAAAATGGGGTTTAGTGATAGAAATTATAGATAGAATGTGAAGGTTTTTCGTTAGTAAGCGAATTCGGCGATGGAAATTACCAACGGAATGAGTCGTCGAAGAAACGGCCATAAGTAATCTTTAGCGACAAAATAGTGAATGTTTGTTGCTAATTTAGTGATGAAGAAGGTTTTGAAAATCAGTCAAAAAATTTAGCGACAGTAAGGTATGTTCCACCGATAAATTTACCTGCGAAATTTTCTTATTCCGTAGGTAAATTTACTACTAAATTTACTGATGGATATTGTTATTTCGTTGGTAAAAGCACCAATATTGTTTTTTTTCCCTACATTTAATTTTGATTGATAATTAATTTTTACAGTTATCTGTTGATAATATTTTGATTTTTCTACATTTAATTTGTCTAAACAGTAATTTGATTGATAATATAAAATAAAAACTATCTTAATTGATAATAAAAATTATTATCTACAACAATAAATATCTAATTCATACGAAATGACTTGAGAGTAACTACAACTAAGCTATGAAGTTGGTGAATGCAGATGTTTTAACTGTTGCGACGAGGTGCTGCCCCTCCTTTTCAACTCATCCACCTTATTACAGAACTGGACTATGTACTCCATCGACTATTGTAACTGAGTTGTCAACCTCTCCACTGTGCTCTCAAGCTGAACAACTCTCTCATTAGATTCAGACCACCTACTAGATACAATTGTACCGGATGTAGAGGATTGCGAATAGCATATGTTTGCAAATGAACCTAAGCCGAAGATCCTTCTAGGGCGGTTCCTACCACCCATTGCACCAAGATATGTTTGACTCTCATTAACAGTTTCAGAGTGATGAGACTGTCGTTGAATGCTTTCTTATATTTAGTCATATTAGGAGCCAATGTTTATGTTAATAAGTGATAATTATTAAGAATTAATATTAAAGGATAAATTTCACATACATTAAGTTCTTTATATCGGGTGTTGACGAAGGTCATATCATCATGTTTCTTAATATGGGTGTGTAAAAAGAGATGACGTAGTGTAGGCTTCTTACCTATAAACTTTTCCTATATCAGAATAAAGTGTTATAAGTGAACTACAGTTTACAAAAATTTCAACAGAGTTTCCTCTATTTTTATGATATTTACCGCCTGTTGAACAAAGAAAGTAACTCAACAACACAGTCATATATGACACCAAACATTTATAACATTATCATTTTCCATAATACACATATATTTTCATTCCAAAATTCACACATCAAATTAAATTGAAATCAGATTTCATACATCAAAGTAAAAACAAATAGAATATAAGTGTAAAGTGTAGATACTTACAAATTTCTCTGTATACTCCTAGTGGGTAATAGATCCTTCAGTGTGTACGGGAAGACTCTCCCCCCCCGATCCTCCACGTTTGTTTACAGAATTGCGCTTTGAATGAAAATTTTCTCGGGTGATGTCTAATACTACTGCCAACGATTTCATATTTCTTCAGATATATAAGGAGGTCGTACATCATTCTTGTGTATTGCACCAAGAAAGTCTCTATAACGTGTACGAGCTCGTCTCTTCTATACTTTATAAATTACCACGTCAAATTTGGAATCTAAAAAAAAATCTTTTTGAAAAAAGGGAAAAAAATACTATAAGTATTTATAACTTACAATATTTATCTTATTAATGTATAAAATTAATTAGATAAAAAATACAAAAGAATATATTTTTTGTACCTCAAACTCCTGATAATAAAAATCCTTTGTCGCCTAAGAGATATCCTTCCATATATAACCTTCAAGATCAATCTTCTTCTCAAACTTGAACGTCATGTTTCTTGAGCACGTTCCAGATGGAATTAACCTAATATATAAGCAATGTTAGATCATTTTCAAATTAAAACCTATAACTTCAATATAAACCTATGATGTTATCATGCATGCATTTTCACTCACAGATTGTTGATAATTGTGATATAAGTTCTTCCATCAATTCCCTTAGCTCCAAGCTGGAGGCCGCCTCCTTCATCCACAACATTTACCCTTGATATCTGTGTCAGTATATGGGTGGTGGACGAAGGAGGTGTAGCAGGGATGCTAGATGGTATAGCATCAGGTATAGAAGGTGACTATACAAGAATTGCAGGTTAGGAAGGTAATGCCTCATTTGGATGTGCAGTAGGTGGACGTACAAATTCTGTAGCATCTGTAGAAGATGATGCTTCACCTGGACTTGCACTGGCTGGTCCAAATGGTGGTAGCCTGACCCTTGACTGCATCATTTCCTATTTTCTCTTTTATGGCATATTTTTAACCTGAAATATGTATTTTGTTGAATATTCCAGTAATATAAAAATATTAATTAAATATATATAACAATATATTGTCGATACTATAATAGATTTATTCATATAATATTATATTACAAACACAAATTAATCGATATCATGATCACTTAATCATAAATCAAAATCAAAATCAAAATCATCATCATCTTCTTTTTCTGAAGAATTAGAATCAAACTCAGGCTCTTCTTTGAATCTCTCGCCATCCTCATCCTCTCCAGATGAAATTTCAACATATTCATTATTTAGATCATTCAAAGGTTCATTATCGTCATATGTTACATATGTATTTATTTCATAAACCTCTTCTTGAAACGCTTCACTTTCAATTCTCTTATTTTTCTCCTTTTCCATATAATTCAAAAATATCTCTAGGTTTTACTTTGCAAACGACCAACCAATCAGAGTTATCTCGATGTAAGCTAGGAAAAGGGACATAATACACCTGGACCGCTTACATCGCTAACACGAAAGCTTCAAATTGTCTATATCTTCTTTTCTTGGTTGATTTCAACTAGATTGTATCGGTTATGCACTTTTGTACTAACATTAGGAGTTGGATCAAACCAGTCACAGTTAAATATTACACTCTACTTTATTGGCAATGCAGGATACTCAATTTCAAATATCTCAATAATTTTACCATAGTAATCTATCAATTCTCCCTCTATGCAAACTCTACTATTTAATGTTGCCATGTTATGACCATGATATTCTGTATGAAATTTGTATCCATTAATGAAATACACTTGATACAATTTAACAGTTTGCAAAGCTCCTTTTGCAAGATCACATATGAACTTGTTCTTTATTGGGTTTTCTAAGGTCTACACAAAAAATGATCATGTTAAATAGTAAAATCTTACTTGAACACTTTGATCTAATAATTCAACCATTTCAATAATAGTAAATGAAAACTTATATATTTCTCTAACCATCGAGAAAAGTGTCTTTAAACTTCTTTATTGATATCATCCTGTGTTTTTTCGAGTATTAGCTTACATAACCATTCCTCTTATAATCTAAAAGCATTATTATGTATTTTAGTTGTGAACAACATTAACTTTAAAAATGTAAATAATTAATTTCAAAATCAACTTCAACTTACAGCACGAAAGGTTGATCCTCTTGACATTTCAATAAAATGTAACAATAGGCAACCTCTATTTCTTCCTCTGTTAACATTCTTTTTTTTATCGTCCATATGTTCATCCAGGATTTATGAAAATGGATAAGTTACCGTCAACATCACCCGTTCCTCTCCTATCGTCATTACAAGGAACTTTTCTTTATTTTGTGTGCTCACGCGACTCAAAATAATGTGAAAAAAATATACTTGCTTCCTCCACTAAATAAGCATTACATATCGAACCTTCAACTCTAGCCTTATTTTTTATATTTTTTTTCAAGTGATGTAAATACCTATATTAGAAAGTACGGTGATTACAATTATGTGATTAAAACATGTTATAACTCCAATTTAAGTATTTACTATAATATGGCAAATCCCAAAAGATGTTATGTTTTCTCCAACCAAAGTTTTTGCTAATGCTTATATTAACTTCATCAGCTTCAATTTTTGTAATTTTTAGCAACCCTAATTCATCAATCTCCTGCAATATCTCTTCACGAGCTTTGTGAGGGAGAGGAGGTATTTGTACCATCCTATTCTTAATAAAATTTTATTTATTGTGTCTAAATGGATGATTAGGAGGAAGAAATTTCTTGTGGTTGTCAAACCAAGATTTTTGGCCCCGTTTGGAAAATAAAATGCATCAGAATTATTACCACAATAAGGACAAGCCAATTTTCCTGTTGTGTTCCATCCAAACAATATAGCATGCGTCAAGAAATCACTAATAGTCTACATCAAAGCTACTCTCAACAAAAAATTTTGTTTAAGAGACACATCATATGTCTCCACACCATATTCCTAAAGATTATGCAATTCAGATACCAATGATTATAAGAATACATCAATTTTGTATTTTGGATTTGTAGGCCCTAGCATAATCACTGTCAAAAACATATATACCTCATTCATACACATATATGGAGACAAATTATAAGGAGTAATTATGATTGGCCATGGTGAATATTATTGGCTAGATTGACCAAAAAGTTGGAATCTATCCGTCGACAATCCCAACCTAACATTTCAACTTTCAGCTGTAAACTCATAATAGGTGTTTTGAAATGTTTTCATGTGAGTGCATCCGATGGATGGTTCATTATTCCATCTTCTTGTTCATGTTCATTATGTCATCTCATATAAGATACAGTAACATCAGAGGCCTATAGTCTTTGAAGTCTCGGAGTAAGTAGGAAATAATGCATTTGCTTCCAAGGTACTAATTTATGTTTCATAGTACACTTTCTAGGTTTGAACCTAGATTGACCACAAAATTTACACTCTTGTAATTCTACATCTTCTCCCCAAAACAACATACATCCCAATTTGCAACAATCAATTTTTTCAACTAAAAAACCAACATCCCTAATAAATTTCTTCATATTGTAAAAATTATCAACCATTGAATGATCAAGAGGCAATGATTCATTATTTCAAACAAGAATTTTATCAAAACTTCGATAAGAAATATGGCCTTCAGATTTTATTTTCAATATTTGAGCAATTGAAGATAATTGAGTTATGGTATCACAATTTGGCCATGATTCTTAGTCAGCTGATTGGGGTAAGTCAAAAAAATTGTTTTGCATGTAGATTTGGTTCTTCTTCAAGATTTTCTATATTTTTCTGAAAGGTATAACCGGCTGCATCATAAATCATTTAGATGTAAGATTTTTAGTTGTACCTATATTACTTGTTCTAAATCCAATCCCCCCTTCAAACTATCCACATTTATTGACGAGCTTACTTCATTATTCCTTGAAGTGCTACAAATTAGTGGCTCCCTATGTCATATCTACTCAAAATAATTTGGAACAAACCATTTTCTTAACAAATGGAGATTCACTTCATTAATAGGAAGAAAACGAATATGTTTGCACTTTTTACATAGATATTTGATCTTTGGGTCATTCATATTTGCAAGTTGAGAATATGCATAGCGAATAAAAGCTTCAACTCCCTCAACAAACTTAGGATTAATGAAACCATCGGGTTTTAATCGTCTACATATCTAAGATCTATCAACATTACTAATTTATGCAAAACTGTTATTTAAAAAAAGTGATTTCATAGTTAATATCCTTCATTTCCCCTAAGTTTATAGAACATTTAATCTTTACTTTACAGAACATCTCCTAAGGGTTTACGGGTCTCTAACCATTTCCCCTCCAAATTAAAACCAACCTATTCCACCATATGAGTTCACAATTAGAAAACTCAATAACAACCAATTCCACCTTAGTGATTGGACAATCACCACATTCTAACTCATAATAACCTTACAAATGAGCTGTAATTCATACATCTAGCCATCAATTATTATAACAATATTCCAAATATAAACAGAAGTTGGACAACTTAATTGAAAGGCAACATATGTAAGTATATATCAGTCAAATAAAACAATATGTCAACTAATATCCTGTAAGAAAGAAGTGACATTAAGAAGTAAAAAAAATACATACATGTATTAAATCTATCATTACATCGAGCAATCACATTGAAGTTCAAGTATTCATGTTTGAATTAATCACCTATAAGTTAATTTTTAAAATTGATTTTAAACCTAACAGTACAATAGTACGTGAAATTGTTTACACTTGTGAATTGAAAAAAAAAGTTCTTGTTGTAACTTGTAGGCTCGTGGAATTTTTCACTGATAAGTTTCATGAGAGCTACATCACAAATTCCAGCCTATATACCGTCCTTTGGGTTTATTATAATATTAAGTTCTTAACCTACTGGCCGTTTAAGAAATAAAGGGTTCTTATGATTTTGCAGTGTGGGTTTGTATTTACAAAGTAAAATTTTATATCAAATCCTTAAGATCCTTGTAGAGGGAGAGCGTTGTTTTAATCTTGAAAAATTTTTATTTTCATTTTTCTAGAAAAATTCATTATCTTAGACTTTAGTTAAAAAATAATGATAAATTACACATAATAAGAATATTACACTTGTATCAATAAAATGCTTCTTATTTCTTTATATGCTGAATAAAATTCATTAAGAACATAAAATCGTAATGTATATAAATATAATTGTGTAATAGAATTAAAAGTAGAATACTGATGGAAGCACTTAGCGTGATACCATTTCGGAAAAGGGGAGGAACAGGTGCAAATTGTATACAGCAAACAGAGCAGGGACGACTGGGGAGCAGGAGCACGAGGCACTAGCCCTTTTTGCATCACGTGAAAAAACACACGTTTCAGTTTTACCAAGCAACATAACGAAAAGAAAGAGCTGCACATGTGCGTTACCACCGACAGAGGGACCCCACTTATAATGACTGTAGCACGTGCTCTCTTACGTGCTGTTCCGGTTAGCGTAAGCGGACGTTGCCGGCTTATTCCTCCGCCTTACAAAATCGTCTCATATCTTATATTTCGATTTCGACTTTCGAGTCATGCAAGTTCTTGGTATTTGGATCGTTTTGGATAATTTTTCTTAATGGATATATTTTTTAAATATTATTTTCATTTTGTTGAATGATATTACGATTTGCTAGTCCATTATTTGGTATTAATATCAGCATTTGGCATTATATTTTGTGGTATTTTCAATTTTTTTATAAAGATGTTCTTGTTTCATAATATGAATCTAAAGCATATATTTCCAAATTTCTGGTTTTACAAATTTCAAATTTATTTATGGTAAGTTAAAATGGAAAGAAGTCGATTTGATCCTGAAGATTGTTTTCTTTGTTAAATTATATACTATTTTCATTTGAAAATAAAAAACTTTTATTTTATAAAGCAAATATTAATGGATTATAATATTTAATTCCAAAGTAATTGCCATAAATTATGGTGTTTTATTGGAGTCAAAAGGAAAACGTGGGGGATGTTTCACTTTCTTTCCTTTTTTAATCGTTTCACCGTGATATTATTAACCGTCAAACATCTTATAAAAGACACCTGATCGCTCTGCATCTGCTTGTAAGGAAACTGATTAATATAATTATACAGTGCCTCGGACCCCATTTCTCTCTCCCACTCTCCCTCTAGCTTTTGCTGCTGTTGGAAGCTTTTTTGTTTTCTCTTTTCTTGCTCTCTCTCTCTCTACACTCACAAGTTTGGTTGAGAGGTCGACCTTACTTGTTTGAGCAGATTTTGTGTGAATTCTGTGTCTTTTCTTTTTGTTTACTGTCCCGTGTGCAACTTTTGAGAGTTGAAATGGAGAGAGATTTTCTGGGATTGAGCTCAAAGCAGCCACTCGTTCCTGCGGAGGATGAGATTAACGTTGAAGGGTTCAAAGAGACAGGTATTTGCTATCATCCCTCTAAAATTTTTCCCTTTCTATGGATTCTAACATTCTGCAATTTGAGCTTGTTTTGGTTATAGTTCTTGCTTTTGGGAGATGGGTTAGTCTGAAATTCTCTGCCTTTGCCTTGTGAATTTTAGACTGCATGGTTGCTGAAACGGGGATATACTACTTAAAAAAGAGAGAAAAGCCGACGAAATAACCAAAAGATTCTATACCATTAAGCAGCTAATTTGGTTTTTATTGTGTTGAGATGTTATATTTATATTTAACCATAATTCTAATCAGAATTGTTGTGCGTCTTGAAAGCTGCTTGTCTTGTTTCTCCTTCTCTGTTAGGTGTACGTCTTTCTCTTTTTGTTTAAATTTACTACGATTTTATGTTTTTAGTTGTGAATTTGCATCTCTATCTGTTCCGTTTGTGTTTGCATGTTTCTCTGTCTGCTGTGCTTGATTGTTTAGTGAAGACTAATGTTTATTGTAGGATTTGTGTCTATCTTTTCAGCCATGTGCTGTTAAAATTTTTCAGTATCCGAGAAGAATTTTCTGAAATCTATCTCTAACTTATGACTTCGTGTATCCGTTCCTAACAACAGCTACATGCTACACTTTCGGTTCGAATTTGTTCAATTATGACATTTTTAACTTGTATGGTTTAATCTTGATACGTTACTAGCTCTAGCTGAAACGCCTGTAAGCTATATTAGTCTTATTTTTCAACTTCTACGATTTGCTAAAGGTTCGGGGATACGATGGCCCTTTTCCAATAAGATCTCTGCTCTCACTCATTCGAAGTCATTCAAGGTTCCTCAAGAAGACAAGACTAAGAAGATTGCATCTGATCTTTTGCTACCCCGTGACTTCTTGTCCATCTCACCTGCAGATGGTTATGATCCTAACGGAAAACGCCCAATTGCTGAAATCCAGGTATTTCTTTTTTATGTTTAGAGGTGATTCTAGGATTTGCATGGAGGCATAGTGGTATTTCCTTTGCATAAACAGCTTTAGACAGACACTTGATCAACAAAACTGCAGAGGAAAATAATTCCTCGGCCTTAATTCAAGTGAAGTGAAATGGACCATCATTTCCACATCTGTTCGACCCAGTTCTTGATGATATTCACTAAATCATTATTTTTCATTTTTATTTTTACCATGTAGAAATCATTCAATCACGACAGGCAAGGTGGGACTCACTTTTCACTGACTGCTTATGCCCTGCAACATGATGTGCTTTCTGTGCATCATCCTCTCGATGGGAAGATGTTTCCAGTCTCCAGTCATGCAGTTTCAGTTGCTGTGGACAACCCTCTCTCTCGGAGTTATTTTGCAACCACTGAGCAGACAATTTCAGGCACTAACATGAAGCCATTATTACTTGGAGGAATTCCCGTCATGGCTCCAAATTTTCCCACTTTTAATTCTGCAGTTGGGAAGACAGAATCATGGTATTATAAAACTTTGATATTTTTTTATATTTACTTGTTGATTTGGTTGTGTTTTGATCTCAGAATGTTATGGAAAACAGTTTCAAAACACCAGTCTCTCCTACTCCACTGACCATCTTTTATGCGGGCACAGTGAATGTCTATGATGATATAACCCCTGAGAAGGTTTCCTGTCTTTCTATTCTTATTAATCTTAACCATTATTTTACTTATTTTCCTACTAGGCAGTGTTGAGCTTTATGTTTTTTGGATTCCAGGCTCGAGCTATCATGTTCTTTGCTGAAAACAGATCATCAAATTCCTTCAACACAGCACAACCAAAAGTTGAAGTCCAGGCACCTATTTTAAACCAAACAGCTGCTGATGTTAATCCTGTGAACCAGCCAATAAGTACCCCGCCTTGTTCTCATCTCTCAAGTCCTTTATCAGTTTCTTCACATTCAGTTGCTCAGTCAGTGAGCGGTTCTACTAGCACTGAAGAAATCATCGCAACAAAAACTACAGGAGTTTCAAACGCTGTTAGCAAATTGGAGACTAAAAATATTTCAAGTGCAATGGGATCTCTTGGTGCAACAGCGACGATCCCATCTGGTATGACCGTTTTGAAAATAATGATGTCCTAAAGCAGAGTCTTAATGGCAAAGTGTAGATGTTTCAGCATAGATATGCCCGTCTTTGTTTTGGGGGAAATTGTTTGGGGTATGAGGTTGCTGAGTTGCATATTTCTTAGTCATTCAGGATAGATGGTGAAGTTATGAGATTTATACCTGCTGTAGTTTTCGATTGGTGTTTGACTTGTGAATCCTTATGAACAGTTCCTCAGGCTCGAAAAGCATCGTTGGCTAGGTTTTTGGAGAAACGCAAGGAAAGGTAAGTTGTTTAAGAATGCAGAGCGCATGAAAATGTCTTTTGGTTAACTGTTAATAGTAGTATAGAAAGGAGAACATTTGTGGAGATATGATGTAAATCTTAGTTAATGATCTGATTTAATCTTTACTGTAATATCAAGGCAAAATCCAGTTTCTATTCTTAAATTGAAAATGATCTGAATAGTTGTGTCCTGGAGTCAGAGGATGTTCTTATATTATGGGAAACTCCAGGTTGTGCTTGGCTGATGCAGTTTCACAAAAAGTTTATGCGTCTTCAGTTTTCATAGTCTACTGCTTGTTTGTTTCAGGTTTGAAATTGCTTATATATGTGCATGCAGGATAATGAGTGCGGCACCTTATGATCCCAGTAAGAAATCTCCAGCACGCACAGCATCAACCGCTGCAGAATGAATCTCTCCTAAAACATGAGGATGGCAACTACCGTGAGGCATCATTACAAAAGCAACTGTAATCGTGTCTTTGTTTGATTTCAAACTGTAGGTGCACACCTCAACCCCCTTCCTTTCTCCTTCCAATATTATTAATTCAGTCAGTCAGAACCTTTGCTTTTAAGTACCTTTTGTAGCCACGCAATTTCTGTTGAATTTAGGGAATGAATACCAGATGAAGATATTATGGACTCTCTGTGTGTGACGTTTTGGAATCTTGGGTTTTCTGTCTTTTGGCTTTTCGAGTAGGAACATCAGCAAATGTTGGGAAATTATTTTATGTTGAAAAGCCTTAATAAACCAAAAGAAAAAAAATCCCAAAGAATGGATAAAAATTGGAAATTTGTAATAATCAATTGTTTTTGTGGTTGGGCAAAAATTGTCATGTCTTTAGTTCCTTGATTTTTGTAGTGAATAGAGGTTGAGTTCCTTTCAATTATGTTCTCTGATCACGTCTGGAATCCCCCCTTGGTCCCCTGTGTTTTTATGTGGAGAAGAAGTGCGATTGCGATGGGAAACATGTGTTCACATGCTTAATTCAAATGCTTTCAAGTCCAACGTCAATTTCCGCTCACCCTTTTTGATGCAAGAATAAAATTTTAAGATTTAGAAAAAGGAAAGAATAAATATCTTTTCCTTTTCATGAGAGAAAATTAAGGATATGGACGTTTTACAGTTACAGGGCCGGCCTCTTTTCTTGCAAAAATAGAATATGAATATATAATTGAAGATAATCTTGAATATAGTTTGGTTGGTTCTCATTTAGGATAAGCTGCGTCGGCATAAGATTCCAAGAGTCACACGTTTCTCCCGCATAATTCATAAAAACAGTCCTTTCCTTTGTGGGGTAAACATTGACCTTTGTTTTTTGTTTTTTGTTTTCCTGTGAGTTTGTTCAAGCAAAACGTTTAACATTAGAAAACGTTTATGCCTATTTATTAATCTCAACTTAAGTAATTATTCGTATTTTAAGAATTAATTAAATTTAGAAGATTTATAAGAATTGTAGTGAAATTTTTAAATTTATAATTGTTTAGGAAATATTAAATTACAAACAAGTTCCATGTAGTTAACCCCCTTTAGCTTGCACTTGTAGGAAGTTGTACATTGTTCTGCTACTGCATTGATTGAATTGGTTGGTTTAGTAACCTAAAAATCCTTTAAATGGACAAGAAAATGTTAGCTTTTATGGATTGTATCGTATGGTTAGCAGGAGGTCAACATCATCAAACACGTTTGCAATTAGTGCCACACATCAATTCCCACCTCCCAATCCCATTTGTCAAAACCAGGACCAACCAGGAAACGCTTTGATTTCTAAGTTCTCACTATGCCCCATGTCTGCCTTTCATTTTCAAACTTGTTATAAATACTAAATGTGACTACACTTATTCAATATGTTAATCACTCCCAGTTGGCTGTCTCCAATAAGACCATGAAAGACAGGAGAACCAAGTGTAAACTTTATCTAATGGCCACATGCTGATGCCTTGTAGTTATAATTTTTTTTTAAAAAAATATAGACCATATACAAAATCTTCCTGAAGAGTCTATCAATACTAAAATCTTGAGAGTAAGCCTTTTAAGGATTAGTCCAACTTTAGATGATTCAAAGGCTATCTATAGTCCAACTTTAGATGATTCAAAGACTATCTTACCACTTAATTAAATTTTGACACATCAAAAGCTTGAGATTTGTATATCTAAGTTCTAATCCAATTACAAGTTGTTTTTGTTGCATTGCAAAAGCTGATAATTTTTGTACACTTCGGGAGGTAGGCTGTAACTTTGCCTAGAGTTGAAATGTCGCTTTCGAGCAGGAGAGTGAGATGGAACCATTGTAGAGAGGTTATTAAGTAGATTGGACCTAAAATGGTTAATCTAGTTAGTAAGGAAATGATCTCATTTCCTTCTGAATTACAGTTTGATTTTCTTATCAACTAATTCTTGATACCTGTAAAAAGTATTTGCTAAAAACATGAATACATCACATCAAAATAAGACATGCTCTCAAGATCATCCAGAGAGAAATGCAAAGCCTGATGTTGGAAGTTACACAAGAAGTAACTTCCGACGGTTATCGTCCTCATATAAAAGGAGGAAATGATGATTACATTGAGAACAATCTGAAAAAATCCCTCCCTACATTCTTAAAAACTCTCTCCATACTCTCTCACATAAAGAAATCATCAAAGGCTTGGAGTTTGGGACGTGGATTAATCGGTGACTCTAGTAGCCAACCGTAAAACGAAGATTAGCAATCAACAAATCGATCCAATACTTCCGCATTAAGGTTAGTTCTTAAATATAAATCTACACCTGATAATACCCATTATGAAAGTGCAAAACAACTGCGTAGATGGGAATTTTGGAAGAAGCTTATAACAGAATCTTTCAACTGAGTGTATTGCTTAATTATTTTTGTATTTCAATAATGGTGGAAGTTTATAAACTTAAATCCCTCTCTAAGTTAGTTTATTCCCATCTTTCCCGTTTCTTATTCTTCTTCCTAGACGTTAGCAAATTTAAGCCGTACTAGTTATTTCTTAATTCTTGTCTTCTATTTTCACCAACACATTAGAATGGAGATACATTTTCCAAATCTCTTTTTGTTTTCCCTTTTTAAGGAGTTCTTAATCTTCCTGTATGAAGTTTATTGTATTCTTTTTAGAAGTTAAAACATTTTTATAAATCTATATACTGATATTTCTACTAAAACATTTGTAATCTCTCTGAAGACATAAAATTAATATAATTGTAGGTCAAATTGAAATAATAGACTGAAAAAGGGAACACATTTTTTAAGTTTATAATATTTTAATAAACAACAAAGAAGCAATTATACTATTCAACAACAACAACACCCAGTAGAAATCTCACTGAGACGTAGGATCTGGGGAGTTCCAATAGTACTCTATGTTTGTCACAAGAAAAATGACTAAAAAGAAAAAAATTTCCTACTTTTATAAGTACTTCTTCCACAATCTCAATAGGGTACTTAATGAAATGATCCATTAGCTACTGTGACATGTTCTTCGATTTAAGTTCACCAATCCATAACTTCTAAAAAATTGATAAAGGTATTAAATTTATACTGGCACCTAAATCATATAAACATTTAAGAACTTTAAAATTATCAAATTTTCAAGGAATGACAAAACTCTACTTTAAAGGTAAATTATTATCTATAATGACATTGTAGTCCTCCGCCAAAGACACTGCAGAATACTCACCTAACTTTTCTTTTTATTAAATATGATCCTCTTCAAAAAATTCACATATGATGGTATTTGAACTAATACTTCAATGAATGGCAAGTCGATATTTAATTTCTTAAGGGCATTCAAAATTTTGTTAAATTTATCTTTGTTTGTCTTTATCTTAAGCCTTTAAGGGGTGGAATAAAGCTTCACATAAGTGGGTCTCTGTCTGTGAGTAGCACCTGTTAAGGATGGAACTAGTTTCAATTTTATTTTATTCCTATTACTCCTGTTTTCTAGATCAACACTAGCACTAGATGTTGGTGAGAGCAACATCAATATGATTTTATTTCCCCTGTTCTTGAGCTACTCTGCAGCTTCTTCTAACTCCATAACTTACTCTTCTTTAGGAATATCAGATTCAAATCTTTTTCCACTTCTTAGGGTGACACCAATAGTAAAACAAGCCAAGATTAAAAGCAATAGTAAAACTAGCTCCCATAATGAATCCGCTATGGCCAATCACAAATCTAACATTAAAATCAACCAATGAAATAATCAAAACATTTATAATTAATTAAATAAATCTTTACAAGCTACATTTCTAACTCTAAGTAAAGTTATTGGCTACTAAATGTACTGAAAACTAAACACAACAACATCAATCTTAACATAAAAAATAAGTATAAAAGAAAGAAAAATAGAATATATCACTAACTTCTTCAATCCTCGCTCCCAAATCTTCGTCTAATTTAAAGAAAGAAGTGAAAATTTTTAATTAGAGATGGCTACCACTTGCTATAACTCCCCTAGAAGTCTTTTAATACAATTATTTATAAATAAGGTTACAATAGTAAATTCCTAGATTGTTTAAACTTGAAGAATCACAATCTTTTTCTTTCCCTCATTCGACCACTACTGTTTGACAACTTTTATAATCGATGCATGTCTTGTTCTACTTCTCTCTTATATAACTCAAAAGACATTCAGCAATGGTCTTGGACCAACTTCAATGTTGTTCTTGTATTGTATCTCATTTTCTAGGCCTTGGAAAAAGATAGGGACACCTGTTTTGCTTTATTCCTCAAACATTTTCACTTTTCAACATCTTTAAGTTAGAATTTGCTCTTGAAGTGTTCTACATTTTTTTTAATTAGGTTAGCTTTTTATGACTCTAAAATCAGTTCAGATGGAAAAATATGGAGAAAGTTACACTAAATCTTGTGTTTATTTTGCAAATTCTTCGCCTATAATACAATGAAATAAATATAGAAAACATGATAAAAATCCATACAGAACATGTCATCTAAATGTCAAATACCAAGTAAATTAATCCCTAACAATATGTAAAATATTGACCTATAAAATACCATAAATTAGAAGTTGATGATAAGGAGATAGGCAATCGAGATGGGAGTTCAAATTACGGAAGGAAGAAGCCTATGCATCAATTGACATGGATTCCAAAGTTCAATTCAAGTAAGGGATGATATTTGATTTAGTGACAATGTTTAGAAAGGCATAAAAGAACCATTACATACAAAATGGTTCTAACTTTGTCTAATAAAAAGACAAGTTGAGGGTTTTTAACAATGTTTTGAAAACTAGATTGGAAGTTAAACTGTTAATACAAGAGGTTTAAGGTTTAAAAGGGTAAACTGATATTAGATCATTATAAAATTGGCTAAAGATTAAATAAAATTAAAGAATTTGAAATATAATTGAAAGAGATTATCCTTACCCATTAAATAATTTTAAGTTTAATTTAAAAAAGATTGTTAAATAAAAATTAATTGATTTATTTTGATTTACAAGAACTTATTAATTAATAAAAATTGACCAATTAATTAATAAATTGATCGATTTTTAACAACAAGAGATATTAAAGTAAATCGAACTAGAAAGTTGAAAAGTGAACTGAAAAGTTAGACTGTTCAAGGTTTTTATTATTGAACCAACATAACTGGTTAAGTTTTTTAATTGTTATTTTTTAGCAAGTGCGTGAAGTATGTGGGTGGAGAATTCATGCTAATCCTACTCAAAATAAATAAGGTTTTCAAATTAAAACATTTGAAGATAAGCAAAACTGTGGTAGAGTATTTAATAGGAAGAACCTTGAATACAAATATATTATAAAGAAGTAAGTGAAACATTTTAGAGATAGACATCTCTAATTTAAAAGTAGTTTGAAGGGATCACTAAGAGCATTTTATATATTGAAGCATATAGAGACAAGAGATATGCTTTACATTTAGTGCTTAGAGATGGAGTACAATATGAAAATTTAGATTTCTTAGCCATTATAGAACACAACAAAGGTATTTCACTATATATTAAAGCTTCTAAAGAATTTTTTTTATTCTTACTATATTTGTTTAGAGTGAATGAAGTCTAGTTTGCCAATGCTTATAACCCTATAATTTGCATCAGTGAGTATTATTTGGAGATATAATATGGTGGACAATTATTGACAACAATATGTGAATACCCAAATGAAAATGTGTACTCACTATTATAGGCATTAATGAGGGTAAAAAAATAAGGAGATATGAAAGTGGTTTCTTAGTTGTAACATCCCACCCTCGACGGAAAGGGTAGAATAGTAATTTAGAAAAGGGTGAGAGTGATTAGGACTGATTAGACATCTTCATGCATATTTGACTGAATACTTTAAATGAGAAAAAGGCAAAAGTGCCTTATAAAATTGTGACTTGCTTGTATATAATGATATGATACTTCTGACTGTGTTATTGTG
>JAOSBL010000210.1:7496654-7512004 GCA_027568915.1 Erythroxylum roraimae
GGGATGTTACATTTGTAGATCTAGGAGGCAAATAATACAACCAATCTTAAGTAAAATCATGCAATGAAAATGGAAAAACGCATAATTTCACATATTCTTCACCAATTCCTTAAGGCTTAATAATAGAACAAACAACTAAAATCTTTTAAATGTGATAAGATCTCATCTTGACTAATTATTGGGTATTATCTCATTTGTTTTGAATGTATTTTTGTGCTTAAATATGGAAATTGATGTTTGTTTTATTTTAGGAGATGAAAAGTAGAGATTGCATCAAATTGAGACTCTATTGGTGATAATGACAAATTTTGGATGAAGAGATTGTTGTAGTGGATAAGGCTGATCACTTGAAGAGTTAGAGTTTGACTGGAAGACTTCGCCTTATTCTTATCATGAAGGAGTTTGATTTTGAATTCATTTTACAAGTTAAAATTAGAATATGATTATATTAGAAAACCCTATAAAAGGGGCGTTTTTCACAACAGAAGAGGGTTCTCAATTCTTACGTTTTTAGCAATTCTTAGTTTTTTTTTATTTTTGTTGTTGGAGCAAAAACCATGTGTGACTAAACTCATCGTTTTGATTCAAGGGGATTTAATACTCTAATTGTAACTTTGTAAGGTTTTGTGTTCTAAAACTTTTATTCACATTTTAATTCAAATATTTCTTATCGTGAGTTCTCATATTTCATGAATGATTGATATTCAATTAATCTGACAATTTAATTTAATATTGATTATTCTATCGCTATCCAGGAATTCAGTGTTCCATAATTGTCATGAAGGAATGGTACAAGTGGCAAATAGGTTATTTATAAATTTTAATATTTAACTTATGATAAACAAGAAAACTAAATTAAATATTTGTAGCTATTTTGATTATTTAATTTATGGTTTAGTCTTTTTCACAGAGCTTATTGCTATCATTTATTTGATATGGAATGCTATTACCCCCAATCAATAGATGGTAAGTTTTGGTTTGGATGCTGGATTTGAACAAATTAATTTAGAAAAATTTGTGACTTATTACGGCTATCCTAATATGTTTTAAACTAACTACTTGAATCGTGAAAATATTCTTTTTAGACCAATGATCAATCTTACAATTAGATGAGATTTTTCTCTTGAATCGGAGTTTGGTAATCTTGACTTCCTCGTATTTAAATTCAGTTGATTTAATTTTTTTTGTATTAAATGTAGCCATTTAACTTTATTGCTTGAAATTAAGAAATTAATGTTAAGTTCTCTAAGAATTCGACCTGGTTTCATGACTACTACAAAAGTTTGGAGAATAGGTATTATTTTGTGGCCTCGATAAGCCGACCAAAATTTGGCATTATTGTCCAGGAACTATTTCAAATTTCTTAATTTCTTTGCGTTTTTATTTTTATAGTTACTGCTAACCTCTTGTCTTGTATGACTCGTGCTTTTCATACAGGTAAATTGCAATATAATCCAGAAATTGAGAAGACAACGCGTTGTTTGAGAAAAGAGACTAAGCAAGGAAGCAGCAATTAACCTTCAGACGTGAAAGTTCAAGTAGATCAAACAATTGGTGAAGACTCTAATTTTCAAGAAGTGAAGAAAAGATGACAAATCTTAACCCGAGAACATTGAGGGAGTTAGCGACACAGAATTTGAATCAACAACCTTTATGCATTCAATTTCTAGATATTTAGGTAGATTTCGAATTGACATCTAGTTTGATTCATTTACTGCCTATTTTTCACGGTCTTACAGGTGAAGATCTGCATGACCACCTGAAGGAATTTCATATTGTCTGCTCTAAAATGAAGCCACAAGGGGTGACAGAAGAACAAATTAATCTCAGGGCCTTTTTGTTCTCATTGAAAGATAAGGCAAAAGATTAGCTATACTATCTTCCCCCTGGCTCAGTGACAGCATGGAATGAGATGAAAAGAATGTTTGTGGAGAAGTTCTTTACTGCATCAAGAGCAGCGAATATCAGAAAATAGATATGTGGGATAAGACAAATTATAGGAGAAACATTATATGAATATTGGGAAAGGTTTAAGAAGCTATGTGCCAGCTGTCCACATCATCAAATTCCCGATCAACTTCTGATTCAATACTTTTATGAAGGACTATTGCCAACGGATCGAAGTATGGTCGATGCAGCTAGTGGAGGAGCTCTAGTAAACAAAACACCTGAGGCAGCCAGACAATTGATATCAGTTATGGCCAAAAATTCTCAATAGTTTGGGACAAGGATGGATTGAGCTATTAAGCGTGTGAATCAGGTAAGTAACACGCACCTTGATAATAAAATATCTTATTTAACCACTCTAGTTCATCAAATGGTTGTAGGTCAATTGCAATCGGCAAGAGTGTGTGGAATATGTTCATTCCCTAGACATCCTATGGATATGTGCCCTACATTACAACAAGACTCTCTTTAACAAGCTAACGCAATAGAGGGCTTTTCTGGTTAACCTCAACGAAAGTATAACCCTTATTCCAATTACTACAATCCAGGATGGAGGGATCATCCAAACTTGAGCTACGAAAATTAAGGAGGTCAACAAAGATATCAACCTCACAATTTTAATAAACAACCTCAAGCTCCTACATATGCTCAACCTCAATCTTCAAATTCAGGTATGACTTTAGATGAAATTGTTAAGGCATTTGCTAATAATACTCAACAATTTCAACAGGAAACAAGGCAAGCCTTCAAAACTTGGGAAATCAGATCACTCAATTAACCACCTCGGTAAGTAAATTAGAAGTGCAAGCATCAGGTAAATTACCTTCCCAAATGATGGTGAATCCTAAAAAGAATGTGAGTGTAATGACTTTGAGAAGTGGTAAGGAAATTCAATCTAGAACTTCTTTACCAATGGAGGAAGAAAAGCATGATGATCTAGAAAAGAAGGAAGAACTTCCGACTCAAGATTCAACAAAGGTTAAAAAAAATTATTCATCTCCATCAATATCAATTAATGCACGTTTACCTCCTTTTCTTAGTAGGTTGGCTAAACCAAAAGATGAAGTATATGAAAGAGAGTTCTAAGAAACCTTCAAAAAGGTGGAAATCAATATACCACTTCTGGAAGCCATCAAGCAAGTTCTGAAATATGCAAAATTCTCAAAGGAGTTGTGCACAAATAAAAGGAAGCTGAAGGACAAAGAGAGATTAATTTTAGGTAAGAATGTATCAGCTGTGATAAATAGGAAATTACCAGAAAAATGCAAAGATCCAGGTATGTTTACACTTCCGTGTGTTATTGGTAATAGAAAAATTGAGTATGTCATACTAGACTTAGGTGCATCTATTAATGTCATGCCATACTTAATTTATCCAGCTTTAAATCTGAATTATTTGCAAAAAAACTAATGTGATTATCCAAATAGCTAATCGTTCGTATGTCTGCCCTTTTTGAGTTATTGAAGATGTTTTAGTCCAAGTTAATAGTTTGGTATTTTCAGTGGATTTTTACATCTTGAAAATAGATGGAGATATTGTGGAACATTCGGCTTCAATTTTATTAGGTAGGCCGTTTATGAAGACGGCTAAAACGATAATCGACATGTACGAGGATACTCTTTCCGTAAAGCTTGATGGAGAAATAGTAAAGTTTAATATTTATGAAGCAATGAAGTACCCGAATGATTTTCAATCCATTTATCATATGGATATTGTGAATTCATTTGTGTAGGATATGTTTAAAGAAGAGGGTGTTGAAGATAAGTTGGGTGTAAGGCTAAATCAGAAGTGAACGAGCAACTTGATGAAAGTTATAAAGTTGTAGAATCATTATCAGCAATGCTAATAGATTCAGAAACTTTAAATGATGAACTTACTATAACTCACAAGAAAATCTTACCTTCTGTTTTGCAAGCTCCAAAGAAAGAATTAAAGGTGTTACCTGATCGCCTAAAGTATGTCTATTTAGGTGATGGAAAGTCATTACCCACAATCTTTTCAAAAAAGTTTACTAAAGAGCAAAAGAAAGGACTAATGACACTACTTAAGGAGTACAAAACTACAATTACATAGAAGTGTGGGAAGAACCAGCCACGTCGAGCATAACGATGTTAAACAATTGCTCTTTTCGGGAGGCAACCCAAAATATGATAGTTTTATTTTGTTTTGTTTTAGTTCTTTCTAAGATGCATTTGTTTGTTTTTGAAACATAGATCATTGAAAAAACAATTCCATATTACTAAATCTCATAAGGCGAGATTTCGCCTTATATGATTTAGGGTTCTGGAATGAGGATCTTCAAATTCCAGACTACTAAATCTCATAAGGCAAGACCTCGCCTTACGCGATTCAGTGTTGTGGAATTCAAATAACTAAATCTCATAAGGCAAGATCTTGCAATATGCGGTTTAGTATTCTGGATTGATACTCTAACATTCAAAAAAAATAAATTAAAAAAACATAAATTTTTCTTTATTATTTCCATTTTTACTTTATTTATTTAATTTTTTTGAAAAAAGGAAACCTAATCTATTCTTTCTTTAGTGTAGGACACCATCTTTTTCTACTCTCACAGCGTCACACCAACTGGAGCACTCACTCATACACACAACCCTCGCCATTTGTTTCCACTCACGCAGTAGTCTCCCACCAGCCCTCTCCATCAATTCAACCTCACACGCCATTCTCTCACACACATGTAGACAGCCATACTCGCGATGCCATAACCCTCCACATCCACCATCGCCCCACCAGTAACTCTCTGCAGCCTCCAACGCATACAGCATTTGTCTTTGACTTTCACACAGCCTATCCATTCTTTTCCTCACATGTAGACATCCTTCCAACGCCGCAATAACCTCCCCAGCAAGCTCTCCTTCCATCCACTCCATAGCATACATGCAAACCTCTCCTTCCACCCACGTTTCACACACGCCAGAGAACACAATAGTAGCTCCAGGTAGAACACTCACGCAGCAACATTGCAGTTCCACTCCTTCACCAAAGCACCAGTAGCAACACACCCACGGCCCATTTATTTATTTATATTTTTTAAATTTTTATTTTACTATTTTTAATTACTTTTTTCTTATTAATTACTTCTAGTTAATCTTTCTTTTAGTTTAATTTCAATTATTATTCAGTTGTTGTTAATATTTTCAAATAATTTTTATTTATATTGTTTAGTGTAATGGGGAGTTCTAAGGCTACTACCAAGACCGCAGCAAAAGGCAACTCACCAATGAATGCTAAATTTGTTGTAGGCTCGAAAACTAGTACCATAAAGAAGCGTGTGCAGATAATGTTCAGCTGCTCACCATTCAGGGAAGTCCTCAATTATTTATTTTCTTTGATTAACTTTATTAAGTGTGAGTGTCTTATGCATATAGCAGGGACAATATATGATTTAAGTGTGGGGGAGAGAGTATTTTCATTTTAATAAACTTTGTGATTTGTGCTTGGACTCATGATATGTTGATTCTTATATTAATTATTCCTCATGATAGCTTCATAATTTTCTTGTTGTTGTTTATGAATAATTCTTAAGTTGGATGCATTTTCGGTTTAAGATCTAATGCATGAGAGAGACAGGGATGATTATTGTTTTCATTAAATCTTTTCAAGTATCTCATTGATTTTGTTGAATGAAAATTGTGCAAGACTTGATGCAATTTTTGGCAACTACGTGAGCTTTGAGCCTAAGAGCATTCATCACATATGTGCTCATATATCTTTTTATTGTGTGTCATTAACATAGCTTATCTATGCTAGAACTTGCTTTTGAATACGTGTTAAGACCATATTTTTTATAAATTTGTGTATAAAGATGATGAGGACATTTAAGATAACTATTTGTTGACCTAAACACACCTGCCTCACTTTTTATCCTTAAAAAACCAATTTAAGCCTTAAGCTTTCTTGCATAATAACCTTGTTACAAGCCAAATTTACCCTTTTTTTGTTGATATCCTTAATAATTTTGAACTCTTAAATTGAAGGAATTGTATCGAGCTTATTTGCATAAGATTTTCACTATTTCCATGAAAAGTTAATTAGATGATCAAGTTGCATTATTTTGATTTTTTATAGAATGGAGGAGAAGAACCAAAAAAAAATCTCCTCTTTGATATTTTTGTTTTTTTAAAAGACAAAAATAAAAAAGAGACAAAAATAAAAGAAAATAAAAAATGACTGAAAGAGATGTTATTTGAGTTTTGATTTAAGTTGATACTTGTGTGGATAAGTTTGTATGATTACCTTCAATTTATTTAGCCAAAAAGTTTATTTTGTCATACCTTACCTAAGCCACGTTACAACCCTTATTAAAGTCTTTTTGATTTATACATTAGGTTCATTTTGTTTAGTGGTGCAGATATGATTATTAAGCAAGCTTATGGAAATAACTCGCTTTGTTTTTATTTGAGAGCTTAATGAACCGTAAACAGTTTGAGTGTATAGAGTGAAATCCTTGTAAGGGTGTCAAGTCTTATTCATTTGATTTTGATGGAATTGATTTTGAATAATTGTAGCTATCCTGATTATCTAATTTAGGATTTAGTCTTTTTCACGGAACTTATTGCTATCATTTATTTAATATGGAATGCTATCGCCCCTAGTCAATGGATGGTAAGTTTTGGTTTGGATGCTGGGTTTGAACCATTTAATTTAGGAAAATTTGTGACTTATTACGGCTATCCTAATATGTTTCAGACTAACTGCTTGAATTGTGAAAATATTCTTTTTAGACCAATGATCAATGTTACAATTAGATGAGATCTTTCTCTTGAATCGGAGTTTGGTAATCTTGACTTTCTCGTGTTTAAATTCAGTTGATTTAATTTGTTTTTGTATTAATTTTAGTTAATTAGTTATTTAATAAAAAATCCCTCATTTAATTTTATTGTTTGAAATTAAGAAACTAGTGTTCAGTTCTCTTGGAATTCGACCTGGTTCTACGATTACTACAAAAGTTTGAAGAATCGGTATTATTTTGGGGGCTTCTATAACTCGACCAAATGCCTATGAGGATCCTCACCTGCACGTCCATTAAATTTAGGCAATAAATTTAAGAAACCTGAATTCAGCTTCAAGGGTCTTTCTAAGACTAAGAAAACAATGCATAAAGGTTGATCTTCTAACTTTGGTTCTGTAAGTTGCTTTAAGGTAGCTACGGCCATTTTTATCCTTTTATCTTCTTTTTCTAATTTGATGTGTACTTCATTTTCTTTTCTATCTCTTAATTTCATAAAAATCACTTTTTCGTTTCTTTACCTTTTTTTAAAACACGTTATGATTCAAAAATAAATAAACAAACTAGACAATCAAAACTTTCCTTGGAAATGACATCAAAATCGATACATGTGGTTAGGCGTATACAAATTAAATTCTTATTTTACTTTCAATTTATTAAACAAATTAGCATATGGCAAATAAGCGTTGATCTAAGAAAAAAGTTAATTTAGTAATTTAGTATATTTATTATAATATTTTTAATTAAAAAATTGTTCCAACAAATCAATTTATATTTTTTAAAAGAGACAATTATATCCTAATAATTTCGCTCATACGAAAAGAATCCTACAACAAAATATAGAAATCATCAACACTCATGTAGTGTTCTCTTTAACCACATTAGTAAAATACATCAAAACTTAACAAAATGAAATTTATTCAACCAATATTTAAAAGGTTGATAAATTATTTTATAACTCAATAAAAATCAACGTAGAACTCAATATAGCCAGCATTAGTGATAAAACATAAAATATGAATTTTCCTTACTTTAACATAAAAAATTACGATCTAATTTAATCAACACTTTAATTATTAATTCACCATTTAAATGCTAGAAAATTCCATTATGTCATAAACGTAATCTTAAAACATAGAATAAAGAAAAACATGAAAACTAAAACAATTATAGCTTTTAAATTACTTCCAAACTCTATCCAATATAGTTAGATAGTTTACAACTTAAGTAATTTATAGAACAAATTAAATCATAGGTAAACCAAGAAGTATGTATTTAAACATTTAATTTGTTCTCCTAAACTTAAAACAACTTGATTAAAGATTTTACAGCCAAGAGGAAACCATTGGACACTTCTTTTCAAGGATAAAATCCAAATAATTCTTCACAAAATTCAGTTGGATAGCCCATTTTTCATCTTGTAATACTTTATTAATTAATTAGCAAATTACACTTCTAGTTCAAACACATATCTTTACATAATTCAACTAATAAAACAATGTTTCTATAAACTAATGAACTATTAAAAGAAAAATTCAAGCTCTATCATAACCATATTAATCAACATATTCGTATAAAATACCCAATACATAATTCTTTTGAGTACAATATATTAAGTTATGTTATTTTTCAAGTTGAGAAGAGATTAAACATGCATAATAAAACACACCTAAAGGAAAATAAAAACTTGGGCAGCTTTGATAAAAATCTCTAGCAATGTAAAAATCAATATAAACATAATCATTCTTTATTTCAACTTTTCATTTTATTAAGAATCAATCATTATGTTCAATTTTAAACCTCAAAGTTAAATTTAAGTTTCACTTTAACCAACTATAAGACATGTAGAAATGAACATACAATCGCACACAACAATTCACAAGATAGGATTAAATATCCTATTTTGACTATGATAAATATAACAATTGTAATTATCACTGAAAATATAACACCAGATGGAATGTGTATTTTCACGAACAAAGTATCTAATAGTAGTAATTGTTGTCTTGGTGATTCACAGCATATATTAACACAGCATGGCACGTAATTCCTTTATAGACCTTGGAGGCTCCAAGTCCTTCTCTTGCAGGGCATTTCCAAGAAATTGCTGCATTCGGGATGCAAAGACCTCATCCAAAATCTGCACAACGTAGTATAAGTAAGAAGGCTTATAAGGATAATCAACATTTGGTCGAATATTATTAACCGGTGGTGATGAGAAGCACCTCGTTTTGGAGTATCGATTAAGAATCGTTCATAAATCTAACACTGTGAAAGAAGAGCAAATATACCAAAAACAAACCTAAGCTCTAAAGATGGTAAGAAAAAGACAGAGCAATAGTGGCGTGACAGAGAAACCGTAATCTGATGTTAGACAACTACAATCGAAATTTGGACAGCAGTGATATCGTTGTTGGACAGCAATAGTTGTTGGACATTAATGATATTGTTTTGGTTGCAGTGTGTTTGATAGAATGACTAGATTATATAGGCTAGAAATAAAGACTTAGCTCTGATACCATGATAATTGAAATAGAGCTTAATGAATTCCATTACTTGTACTGATATGTACAATTGTGTTTATGTACAATGCTGATGTCTAAACAAGGCAAGTGAATAAATCAAAATAAATATAAAGATTTCTAAATATTTTCTTTAGCTATAAATATGGTGGATTGATTGTTCTGATCCTTGATCTTCTGTCGTGATTTTCTCAATTTATACAGTGTGATTCTCCTTGATCTTACGTTGACACCTCAAACGGGGTTCTATGTGTGTGTTAACATAAACTTTTCAGTAACAAAAGGGTTGATGTTCAGAACAACAGTGTAGGAAAAGCTATTTCCGAATTGGTTAGGGAAATGTAGACTCACTATCCTTTCTTTTTATGAGTCAGCCTATTGCTCACCAAGCCCCAAAAAACTTCAATGATTAAGATGACAAGCATAGTAGATTTAGAGGAACTTACTGAAACTGCAATCCGAGAGCCTTTATATGAAGATCTATTGTCTCTCCTGTTGAGGTCTAGCAAAAAGTTGAGTACTTCCTGGTTTAAGGAAAATAACAAAATCATGAGTTGGAGAGATCTTCAGAACCCATAACTGTCTGAAAAACATCAAAGCAAAAATGGCTACCAGTCCCATGCGATCCCAGAAACCTCGGCAAATGGTTATGAACAACTGTTGTTCAACAACCGTTTGCAGATGATCTATTGTCTTAATCAATAGATCCTCCAAAGGCCGCATACTTCTTCTTACATCTGATTCAACCACAGGTTCCTTTGAATCTTGGATGATCTTCTTCAGTTTTGATGCACTCTGTAACTTTGTATATATAAATACATAAACAAAGGTCCATCAACATATCTGAATAGTAACCATCTCAAAATCTACGTATCTGCAAAGAAATATGCAATTAAAAAATCTAAAAGAATTCAGATGCACCCTCTTATGCTAACATTTGTCCACAAAATAGATAAGACCAAATGTTCTCAGCAATAAAGTTCACGCTATTTGTTGAATCCAGAAATGGTGACTGAAATTTTGTGAAAGGCGTATCGGAAGTTGTAATAGGACAGGCTTCCTAGGGGACATCATATGCATCTAGAAACAGAAGTCCTTCAGCTGGCCTAGAATAGAGTAGAAGCAAGAATGCGTTGATGCAAGTAACCACAACTCAAGGACCCTTCATGAACCACGGTAAGGTCCTCGCATGCATCCTGAAACAATGGTAAAAACTTGGAGCTGGTGAATCTTATAGCTCCTTTGTACTCTTCAGTATTAAGACTCTCAAACCTACTAGCTCAAGACAGTGGTTCATTAACCACCCAATATTGTCCATACTGTTGGCATGACAATTTGTACGCGCACATCACTTCATTCTACTTGTCATCAACTCATCTGCCTTAGTTACAGTAACATATGTTTTGTAACAAAACTTGAAAAAGCAATATTACTTACATTCTCTACAAGCAACTCCACAATGGCTTGCCAGTTACTTTTGAATTTGGATCTCAACATCACTGTAATTTCACTGAGACATTCCCCGGCGACAGCATTTACCCTCTTGGCGATAAAACAACTCCACGACATGACCCGTTTTTCAATCTTAGGCCCCAGCACATCCAGCATCCATTTCATAGAATTAAGAAGGATCCCTAGCTGAAATACAAGAATGAACATCAGAAAACTGAAAATGCCTTGTTTGAGTGATGCACATATTTATGTTTACCTGATCAGGCACACAAAAAATTTGGCCTGTTCGTTTAAAGAACGGAACGTATTTAAGGCCAAAGGGCTTTTGCTTGAAGCTATCCTTCAATGGTGATAAGACATCAGCATATTGCTTGTCCAAAGCTTCAAAAATTGCCTTCTCAACGTCTGCAAGAGCCTTAAGCGTCCATATGGTTTGAGACATTCAATCAACCACATAAAACAAAACAAAAAACGTCGCGTGGATCAGGGAAGAGATAAACATACATTTTCCAAGTCAACAATATACTCTGGCCAGTGACGAAGGATTCCCTCATATTCATTCAGTGTCACTTTCAACTGAGTGTACATTTCCTCAACAAAAGGAGTTGTCGAATTTTGTGTTTTAACACCAGACCACGTTACCTGAAAGGTATAAATCACCAGAACACGTGACATCAGAAGTAAAACTCACAAAACTATTTTATTTTAATATTATTCTGAAACTGATTTGTTCCTAGTTTGATGTTATAACCGAACTCCATGGCCATGCCAGGTTGGCTCTAAAAAAAAAGACAAATAAACTATCATATTTGCAGAATATAGAACTAACGACTTTTTGTGGAAAAGAGTAGTTTAGGCAATAGGAAAATTGAAATTGTTAATGATTTGTTAATAAAGTAATTCAAGGTGCAACACTTACGTTATCTAGTTTGCACATCTTAAGCAAAGTACGACGCTTGTCCTCGATCCATTTAATGATGTATGAATGAAACAACTCTTTTGCATCACCAACCCCTTTTGCAGGTCTATAAAATGAAATATGATCAATACATTTCTGCAGGTTTATAAGACGAAGAAAATAAGACATCCAACTTACTTAATGTTCCAGGAATCAAGATCCCTTTGGAAATCTGCTGTGGCAATGACAAGTTCAGCGACAGGCATTGAGAGGGTTGAAGGAGGGCATGCAGTCAGGAATTTGTCCAATCTATCAGAAAGTTCCATGCCATAAACCGGTGCACAAAGATTTGGAAGGTCTATGAAACTGCAAAGAGAAAGAATTCGTCAGTTTTCAAACGGTCACCGGACAAAAATGTCATTTATCCAGCAAAGAATGAATTCGTCAGTTTTTATTAGTTAAATAATAGATTCGATTTAAGAATCACGAATATGCATATCAACAACTAGGGGTTTGGTTGGTAGAAGGGATTCAAATCTGGGCAGGCATAATCAATGAACAACTTATGTTTATATTTATGCTTTGCCATGTAAGAAAAAAATATGCATATTGAAGTGAAAAGCCACGCAATTTTTTGTTGTGCCTGAGCATAGGACACCAAGAGTAGGGTGGAGGTAAATGATCAATGGTTTTTACCTAGGAAGTAGGTTCTGATTGTGGATCTGTATATCAGTGTAAATCTCGTTTTTGATATTCAAGATTAGAGATTTCATCTTTTGATAAGCTGTTGAAAAGGCGACAGGATCTATCTGAGAGGCCTCATTATAATTTATAAGTTCATCAGTTTCAGCCAAGTGCCTTGTTGATCTCTCCCTTGCAGCGGCCTATAAAATAATTTTCCAAAAGCACCGGGTATGAGAAGCACGGAGGTGAAGCTGAAACAATAAACAACAAAAAGTTTTGATCGATTTTTCATACCAGAAAATATTTTTCAAAAGCCAATTTAACCTCGGGCCTTGATATGTCATGCAACAGAGGGAACAGCTGGACAGCAGGTGCCAAAGCCGGAGCAGCCAATCCAGTGGCTGGGCCGAAAACATCCATCATGCCAGATGGTGACAATTCATCCAGTGACTTATAGTTTTCAAAAACCAGGGCAAGAACCTGATGAATTTGATCTTCAACCTCTTCAAAGATGCGATTCTGGTTCAAGTTTAACAAAACAAGAGATTATTCTTCTTCTACGACTATCATTAAAAAACATATGTCAGCGTTAAAGACTGCAAACTAGAAAACGAGAGGTCTCTCTGTTTTAATCCAATTCGTCAATTGTTAAGTCTATGGAACATACAACCATCATTGAAAGATTGAAAAATGTTTGTAGTAAAGAAGTCTGGAGCTCAGTAATTGTTGGAGAAGTCAAGAAGATCAAGAAGAGCAATTATGACAGTTAGAGTTAGTTTTTTGTGTTAAAGTCTGTTAATGTTTGTTGACAACATTGTATAAATACATTTAGAAGAGATCAAATGATATAATCTCAATTCATTCTTCTCAGTTCATCTTCTCCAAGTTTATTATTTTCTAGACATCATCAAAAAACTAAGAGTGGTTTCAGAGCATTTCTTGGAGGATCTCAAGGGATCTGTTAAACAGATTTTGGAAGCTTCATCTAAAAAAGAAACTGGTGCAACCTCGGAGGAGTTTAGACACCAAGATGGAGGGAGTTCCAAGCATGCACGCACTTTTCTTTGATGGAGAAACCTATCAAATTTGGGCTACGAAAATGCAAACGTGCCTGGAAGGCCTAGACTTATGGGAGCTAGTTAAGCAAGATTACCAGGTTTAACCTTTGGCAAATAATGCAACCATCAACTAGATGAAGTTCCAAAGGGAAGGACTCGCCAAAAAAGCAAGAGCTAAATCTTGCCTTCATTTGTTGTAAGTCCTTCTCTATTTACCATAATTATGCATTTAAAATCTGCAAAGAAATATAGGAATACTTGAAAGATGGGTACGAAGGTGATGAGAGGGTGAAGAGCAAGAAAGTTATCAACATGATGAGAGTTTGATAAACTCCAAATGACAAAAGAAGAATCTGTCAATGTTTATGCTGGAAAGTTGCAGGATCTTACAGATAGGATTAGACTTCTTGGAAGCTGATTTGAAGATTAGAAGATTGTCCAGAAGATGCTAATATCCCTACCTAAAAAATTTGAAGAAATTATCATATCTTTGGAAAATACCAGAGATATGATAGACTGGAAGTTGTCAAAATTGCTAAGTTTCCTGCAAGCCTGGCGAGGGGAAGAAGAAGTTCTGGACCAGGGTGGCTTAGATAGCAAGAAACAAGAAAAGCAAGAACCTACAGTATCTTCAGCTCAGTTCCAAAAGGAAACCTGCAAACACTGTGGTAAGACAAACCATCTCCATTATAAATGTTGGAGAAGGCCTGATGTTAAGTGTTGGAAATGTAAGAAGCTTGGACATATTGACAAGTTCTGCAGAAGCAAGGAGCAGGTACAAAACTCTGGAGAAGCCCACATTGCTGCCAAGAAAGATGAGGATTAGTTGTTTGTGGCTTCCTATCACAACACCTGCATTTCTGCAGATAGTTGGTTTGTAGATAGTAGATGCTCCAATCACATGACACGTAATCTGAGTATCTTCAAAAGCCTAGACAAGAAGAACACCTGTAGAGTCAAAATTGGCAATGGTCACTTAATTTCTGCTAAGGGTAGAGGAGCTGTTGTCATTAAGATTATGAATTGAAGATGTTCTCTATGTTTCAGAACTTGAGCAGAACCTCCTCAGTATGTCACAATTGATCGAAAAAGGGTATTCAATACTTTTTAAAGATGGTTTCTACATAATCTCAGCTTCAAATGGTAGAATTCTGTTTAAGACAATGGCTAAGGACAAAAGCTATATACTGAACCTTAACAGGATCAAGTAGCACTCAATGCAAGCGTTAAAGATGCAAGTCTCTGGCATAAGAGGCTAGGCCATCCTTATTGGAAGGGTCTTAAAAGCTGAGTGAATCAAATCTTATGCAAGGAGTTCCAATCCTTAAGGAAACTCTGCATGTGTCTACCACCTGCATACAAGGGACGAAGGTCAGAGAACCCTTTAAGGACAGTAAGTGGAGAGCCTCTGAGCTACTTGAATTAATTCATACTGATGTGTGTGGACCTCTACCAGTTGAATCCCTAAATGGAAGCAAATTGTTTGTCACTTTCATTGATGACAAGTCTAGGTACTGCTGGATTTATTTCATGAAGTCCAAGGCTGAGGTACCAGAGATATTCAAGAGTTTCAAGTAAATGGCAGAAAATCAAAGTGGGAAGAGGATCAAGAAACTCATAAGTGACAATATGTGAGATCCCACATCGGTTGGAGAGGGGAACGAAGTACGCCTTATAAGGGTATGGATACCTCTCCCTTACAGATGCATTTTTTCAAGGGTGGGAAGAGCAAAACCGTGAGGGCTTGTCTAGGTCAAGGCCTAGAGCGGACAATATCTATAAACGGGTAATCTGGGCTGTTACAAGTGGTATCAAAACCGGTACCCGAACCGTTGTGCCGGCTAGGCTAGACCTCAAAAAGAGGGCTAGGCCTTAAAGGAGATGAAGAGTGTGAGATCCCACATCAGTTGGAGAGGGGAACGAAGTACGCCTTATAAGGGTATAGATACCTCTCCCTTACAGACGCGTTTTTTTCCAAAAGTGGGAAGAGCAAGACCGTGAGGCCTTGACTGGGCCAAGGCTCAAAGCGGACAATATCT
>JAOSBL010000210.1:7518548-7532333 GCA_027568915.1 Erythroxylum roraimae
AGCACTTGCGCGGGCGATCAGTCAACCTTCAATCAGTCGGTCGGTCATTCACCCAAATCCAACCCCTTTAAAATGCTCACATTCATAACATACCATATGACAATACAATCAATACGTTTCCCTCCATTGGGGTCGGGATGTTACAATATGTGTGATATAGGATTGACTTATCCCATAGATAATGGGTACACTCAGATAAGAATTGCTTTTTCTATTGATAAGATAAATCTCAAGGAAGCATACTACTTGCAACAAAGTTCGTTATATTTGTATACCATAGTGCCATAAGGCAGTTAAGTAACATCAGGTTTTCATCAGAGAATCGCTTATTAATATCGTCACTCTGCTCAACTTCCCCTCCTTCTAAACATGATAAGTGGTTAGCTACCACATTTTCTGCTACCTTCTTATCATTGATCTCAATGTCAAATTCTTGTAATAAGATCACCCATCGAATAAGCCTCAACTTTGTGTCCTTTTTGGCTAACAAATACTTAAATGCGACGTGATCTATAAAATTGATCACCTTAGAGCTCAAAAGATATGACCGAAACTTGTCACATGCAAATACCACTGCTAGCAACTCCTTCTCAGTGGTGGTGTAATTTAGTTAGGCCCCAGTTAATATCTTGCTTGCATAATATACCACATGCAGCTTTTTATCCTTCCTTTGGCTCAACACATAACCCACTGATTGGTTGCTAGTGTCGCACATGACCTTGAATGACAATGACCAATCTAGTGACGTTAAGATTAGTGCTTATATCAGTGCCTCCTTTAGTCGATTAAATGCAGATAAAAAATTATCATTAAAGTTAAAAGGCATATCCTTTATTAGTAGGTTTGTCAAAGGTCTTGCAATTATTGAGAAGTCCTTAAAAAATCAGCGATAGAATCCTACATGACCTGGAAATGCTCACATACCTTTAACATTAATGGGTGATGGGAGCTTCTCTATAACCTTTATCTTTTCTCTGTCCACTTCAATTCCTTGGCACGATTTTTTATGTCCCAAATCTATGTCATCGTGCACCATGAAGTCGCACTTCTCTTAGTTTAGAATTAAATGTGATTTTTCACATCTTTGGAGTACTTTGTCCAAATTAGTCAAGCACTGCTCAAAAGAGTCTCTAAAGATTGAAAAATCATCCATAAATACTTCCATAATTGCCTCTACCATATCTACAAAGATAAACATCATACACCTTTGAAATGTAGCTAGAGCATTGCATAATTCGAAAGGCATCTATCTATACACAAATGTTCCTTAAGGACATGTAAATGTGGCCTTTTCTTGGTCCTCTGGAAAGATAAAAATTTGATTGTATCTTGAATAAATGTCCAAGAAGTAGTATAATGAATGACCAGCCATCCTTTCCATCATTTGATCTACAAATGGGAGAGGAAAGTGATCCTTTTTAGTCACTTTGTTGAGTTTGTGATTGTCATTACCGACTTTCCATCCTGTGACTATTCTCATGAAAATTTGCTCTCCACTTTCACTCTCTATTATGATCATTCCACCTTTCTTCTGTACACATTGTACAGGATTGACCTATTTGCTACCTGATATCGAGTATATGATATCCACATCTTATAACTTAACTACTTCCTTTTTGACCACTTCCTTCATATGAGGGTTTAACCTTTGTAGATGTTCCCTCAAAGCTTTACTCCATTCTTTGAGGTTTATCCTATACAAGAAAACGTTTAGGCTTATACCTCGTATGTTGGATATCTGCCATCCCATGGCCTTCATTCACTTCCTTATGATCTTTACTATCCTACTCTCTTGTTCCTCATCTAACTGATTGGAAATAATGATGGGTAGAGTTTGGCCCTCACTTAGAAAGGTATATCTAAGGTTTCTGGGTAAAGGCTTAAGCTCTAGAGCTGGTGGTTTCTCAGTGGAGGGTGGTATGGGTGCTTTGGTTCTTACTAATATATCTTGATGTATTTGAACACTCGACTACTCTATTTCAGCTTCTTCCTCAGATTCGGCTTCCTTAGATTTAAGTTCTTCAAAATAACTCTTCTCTTGTAAGAGTTAATATGTTCATCCATAATATCAATCTTCATGCAAGAGTTGTTATATTTCAGATTTTTCAAGACTTTGTTCATGTTGAACTCCACTTGATCTTCACCAATCTGAAGTGATAGTCTGCCTTCAAGAATGTCTATTAATGCTCTCCTAATGTTCATAAAAGGTCGTCCAAGAATTAATGGACAATTCATATCTTCTTCAAAATCTAGGACTATGAAGTCTATAACGATAATGAACTTATCCACCTGCATTAAAACATCTTCCACCACCCCAAATGATCTCTTAGTTGATTGATCTGCTAATTAAATAAACATCAAAGTTGGCTTCACCTCGCTTAGCCCCAATTTTCTAAATATCAATCAAGGCATAAGATTTATACTTGCGCCTAAGTCACATAAATGCTTCGCAAACTCAAATTCACCAACCATATAAGGTATTGTGAAACTCTTTGGATCCTTCAACTTGAAAGGCATATAATTGGTGATAATGGAGCTAAAACTTTCAATTAATGCTACCGTTTGGCTATCTTCCCAAATCTAATTCTTTGATAATATATCTTTCAAGAACTTAGCGTGTTTGGGCATATGTTCTAATGCCTTCACAAAAGATAAATCAATTTACAAAGTCTTCAACTTTTCCATGAACTTTGCGAATTATGCATCTAGTTTGTTCTTTTTTAATCATTAGCGGAATGGAATCTTGGGTGGATATGGTGAAGGGGCAACTTAAGGAGGGTACTCACTCTTTTCTTCATCCTTTTCTTTGTCTCTTGATCCTGTATTGAATGGGTTGTATCTTGTTTCTCTATTGGTTGCTCGAGCTTTTTCCCACTTCTAAGTATGATTTCCTTGAGTTGCTCCTTTGGGTTTGCTTCAGTATTACTTGAGAAACTCCCCACACTTTTTGTAGATCTTGATTTCTTAGTTGATTACCCATTGTTTGACCAAGAAGATTTTGGGTGATTCCTCCACCAGGAGTGTACGTGTTATAGTAGGGGTTATTTCCTCCTCCTCGACCAAATTGTGTGTCTATATAGTTGAGTTGCTCTGTATTATTATTTTGCATCAAGAAGCAATCAGTGGTAACATGATCATCTTGTCCACATAATTCGCATCCATACTGAATTGTTTTAATTGGAGCAGATAAAGAGGCTTTTAGGCTATTAAGTTGTCTTGTTAAGTTGTCAATCTCAGCTTGCATTGCTGTCATTAAATTGACAACAATGACTCCCTTCTGATCGTTGAAAATCGATTGCTGCCGACTTCTATCTGACGTCTAAAGACAACTATTATTCATCATCTCCTCTAGCAAGTCTTTTACTTCCTCAATTGTCTTCCTCATCAAAGATCCTCTAGAAGCTGCATCTATACTGTCCCGTATGGGTGGATTAAATCCATTGTAGAAGGTTTGCAATAAGAATTCTTCTGGTAAGTTATGGTGAGGACATCTCCTCTGCAAATCCTTGTAACATTCTCAAGCTTCATATAGTGACTCCTCATCATTTTGTTGGAAATTTATAATCTCCTTTATCAACCTTGTCATCTTCGTCAGAGGGGAAGTACTTGGCAAAGAATGCAAGCACCAGCTACTCCTGTGTTATGATGTTTATTTAAAGAGTGATACCATGTTTTGGCTCTATCCATTAGTGTAAAGAGAAAAAGGCCCATCCTAACGGCATCTTCTGACATTCCATTATATCGGAAGGTATCTCATATTTCTCGAAAGTTTATAGATGGGCGTTAGGATCTTCATAAGCTAACCTATAGAACTCCACATTGGTCTGCAGTATTTTCAACAATGCTGGCTTGATCTCAAATAACATTGCTTGCATCTGTGGTCAAGTGATGCCTTAATGTGCAACATTAAACCTTGGTCTCATGAAATGCATTAGGGTTCACTGCTGGTATCCTTGATTATATTCTTCTGTCATCATTCTTTTGATCTATTCTTAGTGTCTCGCTCTTCAGATTTTGTTCTTGTCTTGTGATATCAAGAGTTGGAGTTTCTTCAATCTTATTTGAACTTCGAGTAATTCTTATGTTCATGCAGTCGCAAGGACACAAGAATGACAAAAAATTCCTTAGATCAAATGAATTCAAATAGTCCTAATCTAAAACCCCGGTAGTGATGCCAAAAACTTATTGAGTAAGTTTTATATATAATAAAACTCTCAAAACCCCCAAGTATTCTTATCGTATCTTGTAGTATCGAACTGTATTATTCCCACGAAGATTATGCAAGAACCAATTCAAACCTAACTTTGTTTAAGGTAACAAGAAATTTATTTTTTTAATAAAAGTAAATAATAGAAATTGAAACAAATAATAAATCAAAGCAAATACGCAAATAAGAAGTGATATGCTAATTAATTTAAGGTTTGATCAAAGATGAATGCTTAGGGCTTATTCTTCCTTTATTTTGTTTCCTTAACTAGTATTGATCCAATTATGTGTTAATCCTAGATTTCCTAATGTATTAATTACTCTTTCTTAAGACCTAATCAATTAACCCTAATTGAATAAAAAAATTTCAGATTTGCAACCTCTCGATTCATAAAACTTTCCCTAACATTTCCAATTAGATATGAAGTTATTTATTGGATAATTAATTTCTCACACAAGATCTCTCTTCGAATGATTGTCAATGTATAATTACGGGACTTATTAAACTGCCAACTCTCGTTGCATAATCTAATATGATTACTTTTGACTCACTCTCTTGATTTGATGTCAAGTATAAGTGCACAGTTATCACAAACATCAGATTATGTATTGAATCAATAATAATCAAAGTCACAAAATAAATTTAGAGTAAACCCTAATTTGAAATTTAGAAACTCATGAACATGTTAAACATCTTAAAATTCAGATTACACATCAAGATTGATGAAATAACTAAAAACAAAGAAGAAAAACTCTATTTAGGTCTTAATCTGGAAAGTTGGAACTCCTAGATGTTCTTCTTGATCTCCCACATTTGAGCCACTTTAGTGTGATGGTTGCTGCCTTTTTTATTGTATCTAATGTTGTTAAATAGTGTATTAGGGTCTTAGAGGTGTAATTAGGGTTTTCTCACTTTAATCAATTCCAAAAATGCCCCAAACCCTAAAACGAATGAAAAAACTCACATTTGGGAAGTGTTTGTCATGACCATGACATGGGAGCCACGATCGTGACTCTGGGAAAATTCTCTTTATCACGTTCGTGACCTTGCCTATGTAGCCTAATGCACGTCCACCGTCTTTGGTTTTCAAATATTTGATTTTTCAACACTAACAAACACGTCAAACACCTTTAGAAACATAAAATTAAGATTGAAATCATGCTCTAAACAACACAAACACTTACATTAACACAATTCTACGCCTATATATACGATAATCATCTAATAAACACCTAGAAACACAATAAAACTCCTATCGTAATATCTTCAAATTTTTAGGAGAGATATTATTCAATTATTAGTTATTTCTAGGAGTTGTAATATATAAGAATTCAGTTTAGTACATTAAAATTGAGATACATCTAGACATAAATATTTAGAGAAAAATAACATTTTTTGAGTCCCTTACAATTAAGTTTGGCACTTGATATATGACGTGTTCATTCTTTATATTTGAGATACATAATTTTATTAATTAAATCCTAATAATCATATTAATTAGATCTAAATTATGTTTAGAAAATAATATTATCATTTTATTTTATAATTGGTTAATAATCACTAAAAAAATCATAAAAATAATTTTTTTGATAAAAAAGCATTTTTAAAGAAAATATCTTTAATTAAAAGTACATACTCGACTAATAGAAACGAGAACATATTCTTGTTTCTCATAAAAAAAGAGAACATATTCTTATATATTGTAAAACTTTAACTAATATTGACATAATTCAAAATTTTCTTATATATTGTAAAACGCAACGCAACTCTCAGACGGTTCAAACTCAATTATCAGTTCATTTCCAGCGTACAGAAACGAAGTAAATGCTAAATATGGAGTAATAAGGAATTGAAGCTAAAAAGAAAACATGTAATAATGAAATGTAACATGAGTGCGACCGTTGAATTTATTCCACGTCAGCACTGGAAACATCCTGGTTGACCGCGACTGTTTCTCGTGCACAAAAACGAGCCTGATGCGTAAGGAATTATATATTCTGCGGTGCAACTTAGCGCTGAACGTGCACTCAATTCAATCTTAGCCGTTTGATGTCGGTCATCATGATCAGTTAACCGGCATCTACTCAGAACACTGTCGTTTTATTACGAAAGAACATAACCAAGCTAAGGGCTTCTCAACTATAAAAACTCCCAATTTTGGTTTAGTTGATAGTAAACTATTCCACCAAGTCCAAAAACACTAGAGGTTCCATTTCACTTCCCACAGAACCTTAAAAGGAGCTTCCTTTTCTCTCTCCACTTACTCCCCAGAGGCTCTATTCCATCTTTTGTTCCCTCTCTGTCTCCCTCTTGTGCTTTTTGGGGTTAGTCTCCATATCTGGGTTTCGTGTTTTTGGAAGATTGGGGAGGTCTAGATTCAATGGCTACGGTGCTTTTATTTATGTTGTTGGCAGTGTCCGTTGTTTCCGCTGATCAAAGTAAGTTTCTTTCTATTATATATTAATTGCTGTTGGAGGTTCTGAGTTGGTTTCTCTTGGGTTTGCCTTGGTCTTTTAATTTCTGGTAATCAAACAACAGCATTCTTTACAACTAGACTCAGTCTTTTCGAGTTAGTGACTTAAGTTCACTACTATGTTTCTTTCTTTTCACGGGAAATGATGGCTTCTGGTAACGAGGTGTTACTGGTTTGCATTTTTAAATGATTTCTTTTTGTTGGTATTCCTTCTCTTGGAGTGTGGAGCTTTTCCCTGCATTCATGTTCTTCTACCATCGGCTTCTGTTGCGCTTTTCAAATAATTTATATGCAGAAACTGGGTTAGGAGGCTTTTGTTTCATCTTTCTTGTATGTATTGCCTCTGTTAAATACCCCATTTCCAACAGAGTTTCATCTCCATTTGTGATTTAGATGAATTCATTGGATGGAACTTGTTAGCTGCAGGTAGTCGGTCAGCAGCTTAGGAATTATTACATTTTGAATGCCAGACTACTTAATGTAAGTTTGGTTTTGAGTTCTGAAGTGACAATTTTGGTTTACTTTATGACAAGTCTTTCTGTAGAAAACAGCAGGATGAAAGTGGAGAGAGAGAGAGAGCGCATGGTTGTTTTGGAAATACTTATTTTGTTGTTCTTATCAAGGCAATAAGTAACCCTCTGCAGAAAAAGTTTTTCCTACGTTGGAAACTTGTTAGATCTTCGAACCCTTAATGGGGAATCTCACCAACATTGCGCCCCAGCTCATAGGTAAAGGGCCCTTTATCTGCATTACTTTCCATGTAGTGTTTGCTGTACCAAAATACCCTTTTCTTGGAAATAGAAACTCATTTCTTATTGAATGAATAGACGTCTACCTCCGAGGATAACATTGTCACTTTTTCTGTCACTGGCATAACATACTGCAGATTATGACAATACAATATCAATTAGATTTCGCTTCCCCTTTTTATTTTCTCTTGATAAACAGACATCCCAACTCAGATCTGTTGTCAGGGTATTCTATGTTCAAACCTACTCCTTCGCCTAATTTGGGCAAGGTGCTGTGACTCTCCCAAGGTTCTTTTTACTATTAAGAATGTCAAAGTGAAAGGAAAAGCAAACTTGAGACTGACCTTTAACTGTGATTAATGAAAAAGATAGAAGGAGAGACTTAAAATCGTGGCAGTGATTGAGGTTATGATGCTCCTAAGCCTGGAAAATTAAAAGATTTTAAAAAGTATGAAAGTCTTCATTTTTGTTAAATAAAAAGGGTAAAGTAAGGAAAATACTGAAAGTGCAAGGTACAATCATTTCTCCGGAAATGCAATATCTGATACCTGACAATGGAATGGACGATTCTACATTTTTCGTTAATGGCTTCTTAAGGCTTTCAAATCTTAATATGCTATTGGCGAACCCATGTGGTGTGGGTGAAGAACTTTTAAGAAACTCTTCAATTTGTCGGATTGCCTCTTTTCCCCTCATAACTTTTCTAGTTGAACTATATCTTTGTTGGGTTATCCATGTCTTAGACTCTAAACAAAGAGAGAGGTGTCTGCCCCAGCTGCAGGATAATGTCAATTATTTGCAAAAGAAGACAACAGAATAGACAGTACATGATGACTGAGTAATTTGTATAGCTTGTGGGCATTTATATATCGATTCCATGTAGCTGTCAAAGTAGTCAATTTTAGTAATTTGTATAGCTTGTGGGCATTTATATATCGATTCCATGTAGCTGTCAAAGTAGTCAATTTTCTTTTAGTGATTTGCTATGTACATGCTATCAAGTAATTGGATTCTTTTTTTAATTGAGGGGTTTCGGCCTTACTGAAAACATCAAACTCTTGGGTTCACATCTCATTGGTAAAGGGAGACAGAATTAGATTTCCTTAATTCCCTATACCTCTTGCCTTTGGCCTAACCTGCCCTAAGCACAACCAAATCATTGAATCAAAAGAAAAATATCAGCTAGGTAGGCCTATATAGGTCCAGCTTTGGTAGTACAGTTCCCTTTAATTATCATTCCTTTAATGGAAACACATCTTTTGATACTATCTTAAAGCAAGTTACTTCTTTCAATTGATTCCCTTCCGATGCTCTAAGTAGGTGTAGACATTGACTCTATGTCCTTAACAGAGCCGATCAAGTAGGTAATGACATAGTTGGTCAATGAACATAATGCTTTTAATGACTCGGTTTGATTTCATTCTTGACAAACAAGGTTTACTAGAATTTGACATCTGCTGGATAGGTTATTAAGGAGTTCAGTAGAACTTCCATTAGCTTTGAAGTAGCTAAAGTTTTAAGCAAGTAATGTTCCAGGACTGTAAATCTAGCAATGTCTGTCCTTGCCTTGGTTGGCTCTGTTTTCAAATGCATTCTTGCCTTCTCTAATTCGAAAGGCTTCTATGTTTACAGCGTCATCGGCAACATGAGTAATTGTAAACAAAGTTATCTCTTTTATTTGTCTGAATCTGCATCCTTGAACTACTTGTTGCAGATGCATTTATTGGTGTGAACATTGGCACAGCACTTTCTGATATGCCAAGCCCCACTCAGGTGGTGGCACTACTTAAGGCTCAAAATATTCGACATGTTAGGCTCTATGATGCAGACCGGGCCATGCTACTCGCACTTGCCAATACAGGTATCCATGTGACTGTTTCTGTTCCTAATGATCAGCTCCTTGGCATTGGTCAATCAAATGCAACTGCGGCCAACTGGGTTAAACGCAATGTAATAGCTCATGTTCCGGCTACAAACATCACAGCAATTGCTGTTGGATCTGAAGTCCTTACTACTGTCCCTAATGCTGCCCCAGTCCTTGTTTCTGCCCTAAAATTCATCCATTCTGCTCTCGTTGCCTCTAATCTTGATAGTCAAATTAAAGTCTCCACTCCACATGCTTCTTCTATTATTCTTGACTCTTTCCCCCCTTCCCAAGCTTTTTTCAATCGATCTTGGGACCCGATCATGGTTCCCTTGCTCAAATTTTTGCAGTCCACAGGGTCATACTTTATGCTGAATGCATATCCATATTATGACTATATGCAATCCAATGGTGTAGTCCCCTTGGACTATGCTCTGTTTCGACCCCTCCCTCCTAATAAGGAAGCTGTTGATGCCAATACACTTCTCCATTACACTAATGTTTTTGATGCAGTTGTTGATGCAGCGTATTTTGCAATGTTCTATCTAAATTTTACCAATGTGCCTCTTGTTGTAACCGAGTCCGGTTGGCCTTCCAAAGGCGACTCAACTGAGCCAGATGCAACAATTGAAAATGCTAATACTTACAACAGTAACTTGATTAGGCATGTCCTCAATAACACAGGCACTCCCAAACATCCTGGGATTGCTGTTAGTACATATATATACGAGTTGTATAATGAGGATGAGAGGCCAGGCCCTGTTTCTGAAAAGAACTGGGGGCTTTTTGATGCCAATGGGCTACCTGTTTATATCTTACACTTAACGGGGGCTGGTACTGTGTTGGCAAATGACACTACAAACCAGACCTTTTGTGTTGCAAAGGAAGGCGCTGACCCGAAGATGCTTCAGGCTGCACTGGATTGGGCTTGTGGACCTGGGAGAGTTGATTGCTCACCTATGTTGCAAGGACAGCCATGTTATGATCCAGATAATGTGGCTGCGCATTCAACATATGCTTTTAATGCTTACTTTCAGAAAATGTCCAAGGCTCCAGGGACATGTGATTTTAAAGGGGTTGCTACCATCACAAGTACAGATCCAAGTAAGTGACTGTATGCCTAGTGAAAAGAGTTGGAGAGACTATTCTTAGAAGTTATTAATTAGTCACTGGTTGCCAGACCTTTTGATTTATTATAAAAGACAGTGGCATGATCTATAATCATGTTAAAAGCTATCTTGTTGGATGTCTCAGATGTTTGGGAGAAACCTCCCAAAACGGTCTACAGGTTTGCGAGCTTCTGTCTAGCTAGAAAATTTGGTTGATATCACAAAGTAATTTGTTTTTAATTTCCCCCAGGACAAGACTAGTGGATAGGTGTTTCACAAATGGGGCGGAGCTATATGCAATTCACTGGGGGCTTGTAACTCAATGACTCAGATGAAAATTTAAACTTTTACATTAATCTTTTGTACTATTTTTGTTTACCCTATTAACAAAATGCAATTTTTTACACAATATTAAGTATGTAGTTTCCCCCCAACTAAAACTTTTGCTCCACCCCTGGTTTCAATGCATTATTATGTTTTATTGGTTTTATAGCGTCTGCTGATATGATTCACTGGTGCAGGTCATGGTTCGTGTATATTTCCTGGAAGGTATGGTGATGCACGCCATTATTTTACATTCCTTGCTTCTGCTTTAGAAACAATTCTGTTGCATGTATTTACTTGTATTTTGTTTCTCTCTTGGCAACTGCAGTGCTGGTAGAAATGGCACATTGACTAATAACACAACTCTTGCTCCATCCTCAAATTCAACTAGTTCTGATACCGCATCTCTATATGCATATGGTGCTGGTTCTTTCACGACCTCTGTTATTTTAGGCGCTTTGCTGACAACTGCAGTTTTGCTATAGAACGTTTGGTCTTTGTACCTTTGTCAGAAAAATTTGCTTTTAGTTCTGTTTTACACTTTCACTGAGAGGAGCTGCTTTAGATCTGTTTGGAAAGCTACAAGCCGATTCAATTTTGGTTTCCTGGAGAGGAGTTGAGGATTGGCCACCTAGCTGTGTAGTTCTAACTTACAGTTGATCGTTGGGGTTAGTGTTCAAACTAGCCAAAACAAAAATCGAATTGTTTGATGTAACTAAGGGTAGATTTGGTTTGATTGTATTCTTTGAACACCATTTTTTAATGGAATTTTCGTGTCATGTTCTTCATTTGCCGCTCATGGCTTTAATGGAGATGCCGCTGTTTTTTCATGTATGAAATCTCCAAGGTTATAATCGAAGTTTTAATGGACAAAATCTGGAAGTAGCAACCAAAATCTTGAAAAGTTGAGTTAATACATATATTTCTGAGCAAGTATATAGTACAAGAGCCTCTTGGGTTCCATTCAAAAAAAAAAAGAGCCTCTTGGGTTATTTTCAGTCACTAACATCATTGATGAACTTGATGGCTTTCATGTGACAAACATCACAAACAAACCCGGTAGAACTGCACGGACTGAAATGTTGATTGCAATATGGTTCATTGCAGAAGTTGCATTTTGGAAGGTGAAGCCAACAGTTTAAACACACAATATCTGCACAAACTGTCTCACCTATTTCATCATCCACACACCCTCCACACTCAGCACACCTTAAAATGCAGAAATTGCATCCTCTGCAGTCTATCTTCCTCTTGCAGGTCTCTCTTGAGCAGCTAAAAACCATTCTCACTTGGCTGCATTTTGGACAGACTTCAACATCAATCCTGCGACCCTCTTTGTTTATTGAAGTTTGAGAGCTTCTGTACTGATGATAAAAGATGGGCTGATTCTGTTGGTTTGCTGAGTAAGGTTGAAGATAAGAACAGAGTGTTTCAAGGTGTTCTTTATTAACGCCGTAGAGACCATTTATCTGTATGCTCTCCACGTTGTCGTGATGTTGGGACAGTGTCTTCACAGCCCTTATAATTCCCTCTGGGGTCAAGCCAGTGCATCCAGGTACGTGGAGCTGAATAAAATAAACATGAAAACGTAACTTGTTACTGAGAGCATTAAATCACTGGTGCCTGCTTTTAACACACAAATTATGTATGCTGTCCATTCTCAACCATATCTAGAAGTTGAGAGCTCATCTAATCAATGAATATCACGAGCCATTTGAGCCAAAAATGCAGAAAATAATTGAAGGTTGGACAACAGTTAGAACCAAGATCAATAAAAAAGGGTTTTCATACCTTACGGATAAAAGGGTTTTCATCCACAATCCTTTGAAGCCCATCGTCTGTAATCTTTCCACAATCCACAAGACTCAAACTTTTGAGCCTGCCATTTGCTCCTGAAGCAATTTTCAGCAAACCTTCAACGGACAACCGAGAGTTAAGAGGCCTTTCGACACAGATATTCTGCCATGGCAGGACATCCTTCTTTAAAGCCTCTCTAAGTGACACGCAGACTTCACTCATAACCAGAAGCTCATATACAGGAAGGTAAGCCAATACAAAGAACAAAGCTTCGTGGGGTGATCCTGTCGGTTCAGCTTCTCTATTTTTAGGTTCCTCGCCAGAGCTAAGACGGGAATCAATAGTAGCCATAATCTCCAGTTTCCGTGTGCTCACAGCTACGGTTTCAAACTCGAGGATGAATTTCAAATATGGCAAAAGAAAATTTTCTAAATTGGAAAGTTTGAAGGCATGTATGGAGAGAACTTGGGAAGCAAGAAGATATAGACCATAACATTTCATTTTTGTTTTAATTTTAGAGGATAATAAGAGATGACGTAGATTAAAATTAAAAATAAAAAAATATATATGGTGAATTGCAAGAGAAGTAGCTTAGCCTTGTGGGTGGACTCGAACAGGAGTCTTAACAGACGCGCCAGACCGTTTGTTGTTCTTTCTTTCATGTCAGTGCCAATATATATTGTACCAAATTGCCATAATTTACAGAATAACTGAATTATTTATAAGTTTTGTGGGAAGACTTGAATCTATAATTTCCTTCATTTTCTTTTTTTTTTTGGTCTTTGATCAGGGTATCTACTGGTGAACCCAGTGACTAATCTCCTCGTTGGTTTGTAGGCACTTCACAGGGTGGGACAGCTGGCCCAAGAATTTAAGGCTGCTCCATACCTAAAGCTAAGGATCGAACCCCTAATTTCCTTCATTTTCTAATAGATAGTGTATATATGAACTAAATTGATTGTGGGAGCTAATTTGTAACATCAAGTTCTTAGTTCATGTTGTAACGAGAATAACCAAATTATAGATAAGGAAATAGTACTCTTCGTTATGAATCATCAAAGGAAATTTGATTGCAAGTACTTGCTAAGCAGGGACGGAGCCAGACTCAACTCTAACCCCCCGTTTGGTTACTGTCCCCGTGAGTGGGGACAATGGACAGGACATTAAAATACTGTCATCCGTGCGTGTTTGGTTGTCGACTCCCTCTTTCTGTCATCTGCTTCCGGTGTACAGAGTCAGCAATATAATGTCCATTCCAAAAC
>JAOSBL010000210.1:7551822-7567336 GCA_027568915.1 Erythroxylum roraimae
AAGCAAGGTTCAATAATCAACTCATCAAGTGTCTTTGAAGAGGATGGCTGAGACGCTCCAATCAGAAAAGCCCAAATAGTCAAGAAGGTCACTAAGATTATTGACCTTACGATAATAAGAACAAAAGAAGCAGAAAGTTCTGATTCTTGGTGGAGATTCTGAGAAGTAAGAGCAACGAAAGCAGCCTACCAAATCAGTTGTCTCTATCCTGCAAAGTCAATCAGCACAATCATCTGGAGAGACAGAGATAAAAAGGAAGTTAGTATTTGAGAAGAAGAAGCCTTAACAACAACTCTCTTCCAAACCAGTAGAAGAACCAAAGAAGATGAAGCTTACTTAGAAAAAGGTTTCTTCATCTGATGTTCCCCAAAAGGCATAGACAGTTGAACACCAGTTAGTACCTTACAATCCTTCTGAACCAATCAAGAAAAAGGATTTGAAAATGAAGGTTATAAAAGAATCAGTACCTGATCGAAACAGAATTTCAATTATTATTAGAGAAACTTCTAAGAAGACAGTCAAGGTACAAGTTGAGCCTATACCAGTAAACGATCATTCAATACATCTTCTTAGTCATGAAGAACGAAGACCATATGGTATTCTGCGAGATGAGAAGTCAAAACCATATCCAATGAAGATTTCAAAAGATCGTTATACTATCTATTTGATAACAAGCAGAACAACAATAAAGATTGTACGAGATGTACAACCCAGATGTTCAACCCCCGTAATAAACGAAGAAAAAGGGAAGAAGAAGATGTTTCCTGAAGGGCATAAAGATGATCTCACTGCAGAACAGATTCAAGTGGCAGTGAAGAATATAGACGATACATGTTATACAGCTCAACCTGTAGGTGTCTATGTATCACATCACATATCAAGGGCATCAGGGAGTCAATTTGGAGTTTCTACCAAAGATGAAAGATTCAAGGTAGTTGGCACTGTGACAGAAGGAAGGTGCAAGAGTATCACAATAGAAGGTATCGATTTCAATTTAGAAACCTTTGTGCATTTAATTATGCATTTCAGACCCTTAGGTTTCATACCTTTAGTCAAAAATGTGTTACACCTTCTTGGGCAACCAATTCTCAAACTACGCAGACCTGATGATCTTAATCTCCTAAAAGGAAAACAAATCTTCAAACTACCCTCAATCAAAATCATAGAATTAGACGATTCACTTAGACAACCATCCGTTGTTGAACACCTTCATCCACTTAGTGAAATACAACAAGATCCTATTATTAATTCGGAGTTCTTGAAGCATTTCATCAATTGGACTGAAGATAGTCACAAGCGAAGGAAGTTCAAGAAGCCTTAGTAAAAAATATTAAGGAAATTCATACTAAGGTTGATGAACTGGGTGATTCAGTGGGTGATTTTCATAAGGATATCACACTTCTACGTGTGTCTATTAAACAAGACCTCAAGATGATCCACACTGATATTCAATACATGTATTCTGAAATTCTGAAGCGTTTAAGATGAATTATCTTTTGATTAATAACAAATAGGGGGAAAAAGAAAAGTGGAGAATATTGTCTATTATATGGTTTATTCTGAATATTATTTTTCGTTTGAATATTTTTATCTTCTAAAATTATGATTAGTTTTTATCATCAAAAAGGGGGAGATTGTTAAGTCAAGAAGACTTTACTTCACTATTAACTTTGATGACAATTAAATAATAATAATCTTAGAAATGTGTGAACTGTGTTGATGAGTTTATTAAGTGCGCAGAAAAATGTAAGTGACACAAATCGTGTCAACCCTAGAAGATAAATGGTCAAACCTAGATGATACTTCAAAATACAGAAGGTCAACATAAGAAGATACAAAAGGTTAGCATAAGAAGATACAGAAGGTTAACTCAAGACGATTCTTAAAAGTTAATTACGAAAAAGTGTCTTAGATAGACCAGACAAAAGCACACTAGACGAAAGCGCGACACTAGATGAAAGCGCAACACCAGAATAAGCATAGTACCAGACGATGCAATGAAAAAGATTCTAGAACATCAGTCAGTTACTTAATTGGAGTTAGTTACAGGACTTAACTAATAACGGTTTCTAGAAGATTCAAGAAGCAGTTTTCTCAAGAAGATAGTTAAAGTTTTAGGCTATAAATACTAGGTATAGTCGTAAACAAAAGATAACATTTTTCATAGATAACTACATACAATACAAGAGAGAAAAGCTGATTGTACAATACTTAGAGAAACTCTATATTCAAAGTGCAAAAGAAAGAGAGCAAACACATCTGTAACTTGAAGCTCAAACAATATCTTTTCAAGAGAAAGAAAGGCTAGAGCCTCGAGAGGCTAAGAAAGCAGATAAAGAATACTTTGTGAGAGAGACCTAAAGAGACTCCGCAAGTGTAGAAAGAATACTTGTAATGTTGAAGAGTATAGTGAAATCTCAGACAAACTCTGAGGACTGGACGTAGCCCAAGGTTAAGGGTGAACCAGTATAAAATTGCGACGTCTATTCTCTAACCCTTATCTTTTAATTTTCTTGTTGTTAGAAGAGTAGATAATAATTTTTGTGATTGCATTACTCACCGACTTAAAAGAATTGTTTTTGTGATCATCTGAATTTGCAAAGAAATTCAAGATATTTTTAAAGAATAATATCTTCGAAGATTTTACACAATTTAACCCCCTTCTTATGTATTCTATATATCTTACGTGATTTTTATATTAACAAGTGATTAATGCTTAAGAGATTGGATATCTATTGAGAGGTTGGATAACTATTGATTGTAAGGATCTTATTGGCATTTACATGTTATTATATTAATGAATGTAATGACTACCAATTTCAATGTGAATTGTTTTTCTTTTAGGTGTTTTCCCTTTTTGTTGAAGTTCATGGCTGCTAAATGATGAAACTGCATTTGTTTATGTATACCATAAAAAAGGGTCACTAAACTCAATTGCATTTAATATGTACATTGTTAACACAAAGAGTAACTAAGTGAACAATTAACCCCATAATTTTACAACATATAATTCCTTAATGTCACAATCGTAATATGGTTCTAGATGTTGAAACATCAAACATTTGCACTTTCCAATATTAAGTAAGCTCAATCCTTTAAACATTGTTTTAGTACATAAAACCATTTCTAGGTAAGGCTTTAAACATACAACTATTGCCTAAATTGCCTCCATTATTTAGATTAACAAACATAAGCAAAACTACTAAAAACAAGCTTAAACAAGCTACAAATTTACAACACTTTACTGAATGTGTTTCTTTACTACTTCTTATGGCATCTAACTCATTCTTCAACCTCAAATTTTCTACAATCATTTCAGCTTGCAAAACATCTATTGCGTTCTCTCTTAACTCTGCCACTTCAGCCTTCAATAAATTACTTTGACAATATAACATCTTCTCTCTATTTTTCAGCTCTAAAATAATCTATCATGCTCTTGGAGAAAATCTTTGATCATGCCATTCACAAAATCCATAAACATTTTCAGTCTACCATCAAAGAAAAAAATTCGTTAATGAAAAATATGAACATATTTATATAAATCAACATAAAATGTACCAAAATTATCGAAAAAGCCAACAGCCATAAAACCTTCTTCCTGGATTTTCATTAGTCTATGAAGTCCATCTAGGTGCTTTCAAGTTACAGTAACAATATTTAGCCTCTCCGTCATAGTCCCATTCAACTGGTTAGTTGAAGAAATCAACTTGTATGACCTCGAATCAAGCTTAGAACATGTTCCTCTACTGTCAAAGATGAAAATATGGTTAAATTTTCATTAAACACAAAATTACAACCAAGAAAACAACAGACTAAATTAATCTCATTACCTTGAAGAACTATTAATGGAGCTCATTTTCAAGTATTCCTAGCTGATGTCTTCGAAAATGTAGTTCAATCCTCTAATCTACCTTTTCATCTAATACAATGTTGTAATGTTGATTGTGCACCCACTGATAGCTAAATGTTGTCCACAGAACTAAATTTGTATGCTGCTAAGAAACTGCATCTCTTCCATGAATGTCATACTTTATCTTAAACCCAACAGATAGAGATAAACAAAACATTGATAAGCACCAAAGAAGCTAAACCAAGTGACATAAATCATATCCTATATACAATGTGAAGTTGATGGGGGAAGAGAAGACTTGATCATATCCTACATACAATGTATAATAGAAATGAACAAGAAAACAATTATATTCTTCACGCTATTCAGCCCTATAATCAAACCTATTTAAAGAAGATAAAGTAATTTACCTAAATTACATTGTTAACAAAACTTTCGATAAAAAGGGAAAAGGGGAAAGGAATAAAGTAAATATTCAAACACCATAAATTATATACAAAAATTATAAGGGAGCATGGGTTATTACCTACCTGGGCCTTCAATCAGGGCATATGTATACTTTGAATCTCCAAAACCCCAACCACCTATTCACCTCTAACTTCAAAAGAGAAAGCTTACACTACATAGAAGCTCACACTACTGGAAGGTGGATTCGCAATTATACATGAAGTAATGATGCGTGCAGGGAATGGAATGATTGGACAATCGAGGGAAACAGGGTGAAAATTTAGGGGATTAAATGTTGATTTAGAGTTGAAGAGTAAAAATTTATGACATTAAAATTTTTTTGTTTTATGAAAATCCACTGGCGTGGCCTGTACATGTGTTTTTAAAATGACATCTAAAGACTAATTGACTTGCATTATAACAGTGCGTGTATGACACGCCTTAATTTTCATCTAAAAAAGCCTTAAATTGAGTGGACTTATGAAAGTTTAGACCTTTATTGAGCAAGTTACAAGTTTAAGTCCTAAACTGATCAAACTCAAGAACGTTAGGCTCCAGTTTGGGCTTTTAGCTAAGAATTAGATAACTAAGTGAATCTCTTACCATCGAGCATTAAACATTTGCAAACTAGTAAATTTCTGAAAAATGATAAATGATGCAATTGCACTTTTAAGTGCTTCATTTTGATTTGTTTTTGTTAGAAAATTCACACCTCAAATCTTCCTTTAACATGTAAATAAAAATTGATACGCTATTGAATCTTAGTATTTAACATCAGAAAATGAAAATGAAAAGTGAGAAGACTCTCAAATGCATTTTTAAAGATATGTAGCCTTTTGATTCCACTTCTTACTCAGTTGATATCGTGAAAAGTCATGAAAGGCTATCTTTTTTTTTTAAATTGAAGATCAAAATAATAGATCCAATATGCTAATAACCGTTCCATAGAATATAGCAGTGTTCCAAAATTCTAATATTAATATAACTACCATATCTTATCTTCATCTTATATGCGTTAGTGCATATCAATATAACTTTCTTATTGTGTTCTAAAAATGTTCTGAAAGTGTTTTGGGAGTCTTTGATAATAAAACTATTGGATATTTTTGACATTTTTTATAAACTTGGACAACATTTAATTGCATTTTTTAGCTTTTCAATAACTTATCAGTTAAGTTACGTAATTCGATCTGGATCAAGATAATAAAGTGGCTCAATAAATGATCTAAGTTAATAGGCCAAATTTTAAGAGGAAAATGGATCTCGATCAGTGTAGACTGGACCCATATCGGGCCTGTGATAGGGAAGCCTGATATGGATGTTATATAAAGAGGTTAAGGTCTCCTACAGTTGCTCATGTCATTCGTAAGCATCAGGATTCTCTGACTCGTTAAGATAGTTTACGTTTTGATAAAACTGTAGAAAGATTTGACCGCATGTCGGTGAGTAGCTCTTGTAAAGGTGGCAATAGATTCACGCTTATTTCAGCCTTGAAAAGCTCGTTTGAAGTTATGGAACCGAAATAAAGTATTTTCTACATTTCTTCATTTATTTCCCTTTCATGTTTGATCTGGGATACGTAACTAAGGTCTTGTTACGTTTTACATGTGGTATCATGGTGGTGATGTAATTGAGTGGTTAAAAACGATGACATTTCAATTTTTTTCATAAGGTTTCTCAGATAATAAAGTTTCGTTTCTCGATTTTTTTCTTGCGTATTATTGCATGAAATCGATATAAATGTGTTTAGCCTTGAGAAACAGGGTGAAAATGAGGCTAGGAGTGTAAAAAATTTCCCTGAAACTCTTTAAAAATTGCCCAAATGATTAGGAATGACAGAGACCATTGGGCGCGTGTGCTACACGCACCCAATGGCTCACAGTACTCCTCGAAGGGTGGTTACTGACATGTGTGTGGATAGTGTCGCACCACGTGTCGGAGCGTGCAACACATGCGCCAAATGATTGAGCGCGTCAGTGCGCATCAGGTACGTCTACCACATGCTCCTGGCTAGCCCTTGGTGCATTTGCAATGGACGCGTGCACTGCATACACGCCTACGCCTACTTGCGATTGATGCGACAGGCTGACGTTAACCTACTACAGGACCAAAAAAACCAAAAATTTTAGATTTCTCGTAAAGGTGCCCCTAGGTGATTTGAGTCAATTTCGAGGTCTGGGAAATTTATTAAGTAAGTTTTCTAATTTTCTGGATTTGTTACATTAGTAATAAATTAAAGTTTAACTCTAGAAAAGGAATTAAGGTATTTTGAAGCCAATTTCGAGTGAGTTTTCATACTTCAGACTTCACAGAAGGGAGAAATTTCAAGTTTTCATGTCTTGAGTCTCATGTTCAGTGTTTAGGATCGCATGACAATCATTCGAAAAAGGAATAAAGACATTCTAAATCCATTTTTGAGAGAATGTTCATTCAACGAGCTAGCCATAAGGGAGATACATGAGGTTCTTGTGTCTGGGGTGGTTAGTTCAGTGTTTAGGGATGCACGATACTCACATTAATAAGATTTTTTTGCTATGAAAGTCTCAAAATAAAGTTTTTAGAGAATGTCTTCAGCACGAGTGTGTGAAAATGAGACTGTGCATTCGGGTTTTGCATTTATTGATGTTACATTGTCATATACCATATGCCCATAAAGAAAGTGAGAATAACATAAAGATGTATCTCTTGTCTTTGTGGACTTTTTGGGTGTTGATGAGATTGTAGTCACCACAGTGGCCTTTTGAGTCAATATTTTGAATTTTTCTGCTTGCACGTTAGGGGATGTCTTTGGTCTCATGTTCGGTTATTCCACCCATAGGTGTTGGCCTTACATGGGATTTAGAGATGTGCATAAAGGCATTGATGGAGGAAAGTCATTGCTTAAATGATCTATTCACCCACAGGTGATAATTTCATGAGAGTTGATAGTTTAAACACTGATCGCTTTTATGTAGAGGTCTAGTTACATATATTATGTATTTAGCCCACAAATGTTCATAATATACGTGGCTGGATTCTCAGTACAGATACTATTTAATGACTTTGAGTATTGCTATTATCCTGCATTTGTACTGATCTTTGCATTATTATTTTACCATCACCTTTTCGGTCAACAATCACAATCTCACTATTGAAACCCTAACTAGTTTTAATATGAATAGGTGGATGAAGGATGTATTGAATGTTATAGAGATAGCAGAAATTGATATGGTCATACGTAAGAATAGGCCATCTCTATCTACATCCATGAGCTCGAGAGCTCATAAAGTAGCTTATGAAACCTGGGGCCGGTCTAACAAACTATATTTGATGACCATTAAGAGATCCATGCTTAACCATCTACTTAGTGGACTTCTAGACATAGACATAGAGAAGGAATTTCTTGATAATTTCTCCTAGAAGTACTCAGTCTCATATGATGTTGAGATAAGTGCCTTAATAAAAGAATTATTCTCCATAAGATATACAAGAGAAAAGTGAGTACATATTAAGAATGATCCATCTTCACAGTAGACTGAAGAATATTCCTCTTCTTGATGTCTTCATCGTAATACCCCACTCTTGCAAGACACATACCCGACATCTAAGGTGATATCTGAGTATGTATCCCACAAGTGTGGCATGCTCGAATAGTCATTCAGTCAAAATTCATCAACCAATCCATTTCAGAAAGCTATGATTTTTGGTAGAGATGTAGATCAATGTCTTATGAAGCTATTGGTTAAAGAATCAAGTCATTTGTACATCCGGTGAAGAATTAATAAAAAAAATACCAAAGGATGTTCAAAAATAACAAAAGCTGAAAATCATGATTATGCGTCTGAACGACCACGATTCTCCACCTGGACCTGCGAAGTCGTGATTGTGCGTGAAGTCGTGATCGTGCTAAAGCACGATTGCGCTTCTTCATCTTTTTCACCGATTATTTCTCTTCTTCTTCCCCTTCCATTTTTAGCACGATCGCGCTTCTTCCTTTTCTTTACCGATTATTTCTCTTCTTCTTCCCCTTCCATTTTCTTCCATTTCTAGCTTTACACATTTCTAAATCATCTATACTGCATTTCTAACTCCAATACAAACTCTAAAGAAATTATATTCAAATTTACACTTCAAAAATCATAAATATGAAATTTTGCATATACTTTCTCTCTACTGCATTTTGTTTCTCTTTCTACTTTTGTCTGATGCATTTTTCCATTTTTTTTTCCACACTTTCATTTCATCAACAACTTAGCAATTTATCAACTCTATACCACAAACTCACTAACTCAAAACTCACTTCAACACTATCTTATGACATATTGTTCCTCACATATGCAAAAATAATTCATTCATAACCGAAACTACACTTCTTGTACCCACACATGCGTGCATATATTTACACCGTAAAACATCGTCAAAGTTACTTACTTGATTCAGCTATTCTCGACAGTAAGAGTGAATCAATAGCACAAAAAGAATAACAATTTGCTATTCGGTGATGAAGAACAGGGAAGAGTGTTTTGGTGATTCTAGTGAAGAACAGATGATGTTCAGTAACCTTTCTTTACTAAAAACTTAGCTACATCTATTCTTTGCATGAAATACAAGTGTCTCCCAAATAAGGCTGCCATATGTCATTATGCATATGAGCCATTTATCACATCTATAAGCTGCCACATGTCACGATATAATAGGCCCAATCTCAACATTTTGCTTATTCTAAAAATACTTCAAATTTTCAAAATACTCGAAATATACCAAAATTACCAAATCACATTTTAATCGCATTACTAACTCAATTATACCCAGAAAATGTCACGAATGCATGTATAATCATATTAATGTGCAAAAATCAATATTATCGTGTATGTATATGCAATATTTTGCATAAGCATGAATTGTATTGTCTAATTTCTCAATAATTTCTCATGTTCACTATTCAAGCCTTATCATGGGCAATGGGATGTTAAATTCATAGTTCACCAATCTGATTGCACTCCCTCTAGAGTTTGTAATCTGGTGATGACATATTGCTTGTTGGATGAGGAATGAGACTTCAATGCTTTGATTGGCCATTGCATTGCTAAGGAGGAGAAACTCAAGCTTACTACTCTTATAGCTCTTGAAGCAACTAAAGGGAAGGCAAAGGTTAAGCCCACTAAGATCAAAGGTAGAAAGTCAAAATCTTCTGTACATGCTGATGCTAGTCAATCCAGTGTCGGTAAAGGTCTTACGGACATAAAGAAGCCAGTAGTATAAGGCCTATAAGGAAAAACTGAGACCATCAGGTAACTCCTTGGCGTATCAATTCATGAATCCAATTATGCTATAGCCACATCTAGCTTTTGGTGGCTATAAAGTAGAACATCTAATCATGGTGCTTTCACAATGTAGGGGTTCATATCTAGGATAGAGCCAAATAAAGTGAAGGAGAAACTGATGGTTGACAGCAATGAATAAACGAATGTAATATCTATAGGGGATGTATGTGCTGAACCTTACTACAAGGTTCATTTTGGTTTTTACATGACATATTTTATATGTGATCTTTGTATCAATTCTGGACAAAGAAAGTTAAAGTTTTGTAATTAATGCTTCTGTTGTACAGTTTTTGTTTAATGCAAACTATAATGGTATAACTTTCTTGTCATATGGTTTGTATAGAATGTATCTTACCCCGAATTAAATATATTCTTCTTCATATCTTGCCGAACAAGTTTAGAAAGACAACCCTGATAAAGGATAAGTCATACATGTTGTGGAATAAAGGTTAAGTCATAGTTCCAGAGCTAGGATTGAGAGATTGATTAAGAAAAACATCTCTCAGTTCTAGATTACAATGATCTGGAAACATGTGCTGACTGTTGCAGGGGTAAGTTGACTGAAATAAGGATAAATAGGTCAACTTGTGTTTCTGACTTAATAGATCTGATACATACGGATATCGGTAGACCTTATACAATTACTCTAAATGTATTCTGACATTTGTTGATACTTATTCCCATTACAGTTTATGTGTTTTTGCTTAAAGACTGAAGGTTGAGAACCGATTGGGAAATTCATCAAGATAGTTAGATATGACCATAAAGGAAAGCATCATGGCAAACATGGTATTTTAGGACATGAAAAGATCCATTTGTCACATATATAGAATCAATTGGAATAGTGATTCACTATGCCGGATAGTCCTGAGCAAAATGGTGTGTTGTCGAAAGGCGTAACCAAAACCCTAAGGGACATGAAGAAGTCAATGCAGAACATGGCTAATCTACCTGATTATCTAGAAATGTGGAAATCTAGCCCTACACACATTCGTATATGAGACTGCCCAGTTGATATAGTATAATCCTTATAAAGGTATGTTGCAAGCTCGTTCTGTTCATTACTATTTAGTCAGATATTTCGACCACTTTAAAGGCTACAGATTCTACTATAGAGAAGGAGGGATCAGAATAGTGGAATCACAAAATAGCTAAGTTTATGGAATACGATGTCTATGATGAAGGTGAGTCCTTTGACCCTTCAGATAATAGCAGGATGGATACTACAGTTATTACGTACTTGCCACTCATACAGTTAGATCCGGTAGATCTAGGTCTTAATACTGTGCTTGTACAGGAATAGGAACCCATACATAAACACATAGAGGTTCTTGGGGGTACAAGATTTAATGCAGTTTTAGAGATCTGTTAGAATGAGATAACCTACTATCCCATCTGATTACATAGTCTATTTGGTGAACAAGACTATGATGGTAGATATGTTGCGGATCCAATTACTTAGACAGAAGCTATTTCTGGACCCAATGCAGATTTGTGGTGGGATGCAATGAATGACGAGATGAAATCTATGAAGCATAGTAAGTTCTGAGAGCTAGTTGATTTGTCACAGAATTGCAAACCCGTCAGTTGTAAATGAGTTTGAAAGACCAAAGGGACTCAAGATAAAGTTCAGCGGTTTAGGGCTAGATCAGTTGCCAAAGGATCACTCAGATAGAAAGGATTGACTTTAATGTTACCTTCTCTCCCGTATCCTTATAGGATACATTTTGAGTGATTATGACAGTTGTAGCTCATAATGATATAAGGTTACATTAGATGGTTGTCAAAACCGCTTTCCTAAATAAAGACCTTTATAAAAAGGTCTATATGGTACAACCTGAAGGATTTTAGGATCCAGATGGAACTAACATGCTTTCCATGTTAAGCAGATCAATATATGATTTATAATAAATCTCCCAAAAGTGGTACCTTATATTTAATGAGTTTTTTGACCTCTTTCAACTTCATGAAAAATAAAGTTAAAAGATGCTTATATCACAAGGTTAGAGGGAGCAAAGTTGTCTTCCTATTATTGTATGTGGATGATATATTGCTCACATTGAATAGCTTGACCATATTGCATAAGGTTAAGTAACTTTTGGCCAAGCATTTTGACATGAAGGACCTTGGTGAAGCATCTTTTATCCTAGGTATGCAGATTTACTGGGATAGATCTCAAAACTCATTAGGCTTCTCACAGAGTGCATATATTGAGTATGTGCTACAAAGATTTAATACAATTAACTGTAAACCTGTTGTAGCACCAATCTCTTATAGTGAGAGATTATCTTTGGCACAGTGTCCAAAGAATGAAGTAAAGAGAGAGGTTATGAGGAATGTTCTGTATTTTAGTGCAGTTGGTAACCTAATGTATGCTCGGGTAAGTACTAGATGGGGCATTGCATTTATTGTTAGACTGTTTGGTCAATATTTGGCTAATCCAAGTATAGACCACTGGACTACAGCGAAATGAGTGTTGAAATACTTAAAGGGAATTAAGGATTATATGTTCACATATAGAAAAGTCATCAGTCTAAACCTTGTAGAGAATTCAAATTTAAATTTTAGTTATGTGTTCGGATGATTGAAAGTCCACTTAAGGTTACATTTTTATGTTTGTAAATGGTACAATGCCGTAGAAGAGCGTCAAGTAGACACGGGTGACTTCCTCAACCATGCATGCAGAGTGCATGCTATGAGGCTGCTTCATATACAATTTGGCTCAAAAACTTGATTTTTGAGTTATCTGTGGTTGATTCAGTGGTTAGACTCATTCAGTTGTACTGTGATAATCTTGTTGTTAAGTTGTTTAGTAACAACAAAGAAGATTATAGGGTCTTAACATTTGTAGGTCAAATATTTGACCATAAAGATATTAATACGAAAATGTGACATTAAGGTATGAAGGATTTAAGAACTGAGGTAATTTTAACTGATCCTTTAACTAAAGGACTTTGCTCACTTGTGGTTGAGAGACAAGTATACAGTATCGGTGTTTTAAAGTCCTTAGACACTGTTAGTTAGGGGATCGTTATGTTTGCTCCATGTATATTTGTACATTTATACATTTTGTTGTATTATGACAATATAGTGGTTCATCAATAAAGATGATTATCGTTTATCCTTAGTACTACGTGTTATCGTACATCGTCATAATACATGTGAAAGTCTTAAGATTTATGTTAATTTTAAGCATTTAAAGGTCATTGGGCATATATACATATTGACCTTGAGCCTACGTCATTTAGACACATATAGTTTTATACAAATATTCATGAATTTTGACATGACACAGGGGGATATAAGCTTTAATCCCATAAAGGTTCTTTAATGCAGTTTATCATTCAGTTAGAGAACATAAAGCTTTTCTCTGACTTAGTTTAACATTTGTTAGAGAAAATATCAAAATTTGGAGAAATCGAGATCCATAAATGAAGATGATATAATTTAGATCATACATGTATCATTGTAGTTTGTCACACTCTATTTTTCCATTCATGTTAGTAAGGTAATAGATATGCGTGATTGTATTGGATCTGTGTCATACATGACACATGTATTTGATACTTTTCAATATCAAAAGCCTTACATGACGAAATGATGGACTTTCGTTATCTTTGGATCAAATTTTTTGTTTTTAAAACCTAGTCGACTAATACAATATCGTGAATTAACTAAGTTTTTAAACTATTTTCAACTCGATTCAATACCGTAATTAAGTATTGTCTAAGGGGGAGAATGTTGGATATTTTTGACATTTTTCATAAAATTGGACAACATTTAATTGCATTTTATAGTTTTTCAATAACTTATCGGTTAAGTTACGTAATTTGATCCGGATAAAGATAATAAAGTGACCTAATGAATAATCTAAGTTAATGGGTCGAAGTCTAGGAAGAAAATAGATCCCGATCAGTGTGAACCAGATCTATATCGGGCTTGTAATAGGGAAGCCCGATATGGATGCTATATAAAGAGGTTAAGGTCTCCTGTAGTTGCTTATATCATCGGAAGCATTAGGATTCTCTTTCTCGTTAAGAGAGCTTATGTTTTAAGAAACTGTAGAAAGGCTTGTTCGCCTGTTAGTAAGCAGTTCCCGTGAAGGTTACGGTGGATTTACGCTTGTTTCAGCCTCAGAAAGCTCGTTTGAAGTTATGGAGTCGAAATTATGTATTTCTCGCTTTATTTTGTTTATTTCCCTTTCACGTTCGATGTGGGATATGTAACTAAGGTCTTGTTACGTTTTAAGAAACTAGGAATTTACAAAGACGATGTCAATGAGAGGAGTAGAGTCCAATAATATATAACAAAAACTTTCAAATTGGAAAAAAAAAAAAGGTAAAACTTGACGAAGAGTTGGGGTTTTATTAATTTAGAGTCTTAATTAAATATTTGTTAAATATTGAAATTCTTCTTAAAGATTCTAAAATATTTAAATTTAGTAGAATTGTTGTGCTTCATATTACAGTTGACCTTTTTACATATGAACATTATGAATAATGTTGTAGCTAACCTACAACATCATAAGTAGTGGTGAGCAACTAAATAATAGCTAAGCTAAAAACAAATCAAGTAATGTGTAGAAGAAAATGCAAACATTAATTTTGAAAAAGGCTCTTTGGAAGGTTAAGAATGAGAGGTTATATGGCCGTTACAAACAAACTATGAAGGATTTTTGTTTTGAAAACTTAAATAGATTCATTACTGAAAGAGGAATATTTGTAGGATATTACATAATCACCATTAGAAATGGTAAGGTTTTCCTTTGTACCAAAAGATGAAGAATTTGACTGATAGAAATAGTTTTTTTTTAAAATGCAAAAAAGTTTGCTTATAATTGATGAAGCGGAAGCCTTGTGGTAAGCTAACGGCAATCTATGCCAAGTGTGAGTGCACTCTTTATCTTACAATTGTCTTCTTCATCTGCTACATGTTGCACTCATGTTAAAAGTACCACTCACCAGATTTTAGTCTAATTGTTTCCGTTTGGCACTCCCAAATTACTGTTCATCCTCATTGGAATTAACTTCAAGTTTGTTTTCTGCAGATGACTTACTGCATGTCTCTGTTAGCGAAATAATGAAATAGCACAAAATTAAAATTAGAATAGCTCATCTGAATGCAAGGTATTGGAAAAAATCCCTGTCCTAAGTCGAAAATTTCTTCTCTACGATACAACAGGATAACGGAATTTGACTCTAGAGTTGACGCCTTTTCTACCAACTTCGGTGCACTCTATGAGGCGGAATAAGAGCTGTTTTCAAGAATTAAGCAAAGAATCAAGAAGAGAGCAGATTTGAAGAAGATGGGTGTGTGTTATGTCGTTCGGTTCTCCAATGGTGAATCTATCACCCTTACGCTAGCCTTCTAGAGAATAGGAAAAACAACTATAGACTGTGAACAATTAAAGAATGCTTAAACAGTACGACAGTACATTCACAAAGAACACAAGACCAAACTCAGGATTTTATTTCTGTATACAAGAGATAGCTTAGAAAAAGATGGCTTTAAGATAAATGTTGCAGAGAAAAAAAAGATGAGAAAGACAGAGAGAAATGAACGTAAATGTTTGGGTAATATTAACGATGACAATTAAAAACATGAATGTAAGGAACGCTATTAATGTTTATTACAGTGTAATTAAAGAAAAACGATGGACGTGGCATAATAATATCAATGTTTTGGAGCAACACCAACATCCTCGCCTGAAGGATGTTTGAACCGCGACAACTCCACCTTTATGTTTCAAGCAAGTCTCCATGCCACTCTATTCTCTGAAGTCCCTGCATCCCTATTTATGGGTCTTAAACAGCATGCTTTCTCCATGTTTTGTTGCTATGATAGAGTAGGGACTAGGGACTGAATAAACAGTAAAGAAATGTAGAAGATGATGTAAGGAACCGAATGTAGTATA
>JAOSBL010000210.1:7567436-7577697 GCA_027568915.1 Erythroxylum roraimae
AGCTGATTACCCCAAACGCTGGGTAACACCAGCTGATTCATTTTTGGCTGGTTGGGTTGATCAGCCAACCCAACCAGCCACTTACCAAACAATTTTAATAGCTGTTTGACTTAGTCAAATAGCTAATATTTGGTCAATCAGCCAAATTTTGGCTGATCAGCTATCCTCCAAACACAGCCAAAATATTTTCTCAATTTGGGCTCGTAAAACAAATCGATATATATAGAACAACAATATCTCCCTAAAAATTTTACTGGGTTTGACAAAATTTAGAACGTCATTTTATTCTTAATTAATAAGAAGATTGTTTATATATAATAAAATAATATATATATTAAATAAATACATAAATAACATACAAATATAAAATAAAATTAAAATGAAATGAAATGAAAAAAAAATAAAAGATACATATTAAAATAATAAAGTAATAATAAATAGATATAAAAATAAATATGTACAAAAAAGACAAATGGATATTAAACATATGAATGAATTTAAGAGTACTTAGAAGTAAATTTCTAAATCGAATTATAAATTTAAAATTGATTAGCTTAATCTTAACTAGAAATGAGTTTTAATTACATTTATATTATTAAGTCCATGAGTTTGATAATATATTAGAAATAAGTTTCTAATTAAATTAAATTAATTTTATTAATTCAAACAATATATATATTAGAAATAAGTTTCCAATTAATTTGAAATCATTAGTGTAGTAATAATTGGAAATAAGTTTCTAATTCTTAACTTAATTTGATTGGTTCAATAATAATTAGAAATAGATTTCTAATTAAAAATGGAACAAATATAATTTTATGTGAATTATGTTTATTTACGTATATCAGGTTTGATATTGTTCAATTTATTAGAACATATATTTTGTGAATGTTTACTTGACATTTCTTCTTAACTACGATAACTGATATTCAGTTGTCATACGAATGATGATCGAGAACATACACGCTCTTTTGATTTTTTATATAATTAAAATTAATTACTCGTTAAATATATATGTATGACATGACATGACATTAACATATATATGTATGACATTACATTGACATGCATTTATACTATTTCTTCTTTTTGTGAAAACTTTATGTTTCAATTATGGCTACTGTATTAAAAAAATATTGTTGTTAAACTCAATAAGGGTAAGATATTAAATGGTAACAATTATGTAATCTATAATATGAAATTTTAATATATACTATAGGAGCAAAGGGTTCTCAAACCATTAAACAAAAGTGGTGTGGATTTATATCTTGGTCACATGTATTATGGTCGTGGATTTATGTTGGATGATTTTATTGTAGATGTTGTTTATTCAAATAATAACATATGTTATTCCTTGTTTACATTATATAGTAATTCTAATAATGATACAATTTTGCAGCATATTAGACTATGTCATATTAGTTAAAATTGAATAAGTCAATTAACTAAGAAAGGCCTCTTAGGTGATTTACATCAAGTAGATTCACCTATTTGTGAATATTATCTTTATAGTACAATGGCAAGAAAGTCATTTAGAAAAGTAATATAGGTTTTCTATCCATTTGAATTTATTCATTCAGATATTTATAGATAAATGAATGTAAAGGCATAGTGTGGGGCTATATACCTCGTCACTTTTATAGATGACTATACTCAATATAGTCACATCTATTTAATTTCTCAGAAATTGAAAGTATTAAATTGTTTTATAAAGTATATGAATTTGATAGAAAATCAATTATGATAAGCACGATGAGAATAATTTTTAATTATTTTCCATTAGGTATCTAAAATATTCAACTTGTTAAGATTTTCTGCTTTTATCTTTGATTCAAGTAAACCAACAATAAGAGGCTTTTTTCTCGTAACAAAATCTCTTAAAGTTGAAAGCTTTGTTGGGCAATTTATACTTTTAACATTCTAAGTTAAAATAAACATATTATTGAGGTTTACCTTTGGAGCTTTTGATTATCAATAACAAGTGAATTAAACCTGGAAGTTTCAAGAGAATTGACCAGGTTGTCTTTAATTCCTTCAATTTTTGTAGGATAAACAAAATTGATATATTGAGAACTACTACATTCGAAACTTATTTCTATTGTAGCATTTATGAGAGGTTCCTTCAAGAGCTTCCTAATTTGGATTTTTGTTTCAACAACAATTAGGCTTTCAATGTTCAAATTTTCCATAGACTCCTAGTTTTGTTCATTCCTTTCTGAAGGTGTCTTTAAAATCTCCTAATTATTCTGGATCCATAGCCTCCATGTTCAGATCCTTTTTTTCCAACCCCATTAATTATTGATAATTTTCATAGTTGAATATGCTCCCAATTGCTTTCCACATTTTATCTTGGGTCCTAGAAGGGGGAATAGATCACTTGTTCCTATTACTCTTGTTCCTACCCTGTTATATGAACATCTATCCGTTCAACAAATGAGACCTATATAAATTGAATGGACAGATGCTGATGAAACAGGGTAGGAATAGAGTAACAAAAACAGGTGATCTGAATCCCTTAGGAGGGGGTTTCTAATGGTAAGAAATTGCAATACTATCCTCCAAAAGCTTGTTGTCATCTCCCAATCTCATTATGGGAATTTCATTGGGAAGTAACTCAACCGTTCAGTAGTCCAATGTAATTGATGTTGTGGATGTTGTGAATTGTCACAAACAATTGTTATTGTTGTTGCGTGCAAACAAATGTTAACCCCTAAGGATTCCCAGCTACAAGCCCCTCCTTCCAGAACTTGCGGTTAAGGGCAGACGATGAGCTTGCCATCCAGCTCTTTGGGTGCTTTGAAGGTAAGACTCGAAGTATGGTGATCACCAACCACCTGCTTCTAGTTTTCTAAGTTAAGGGTGTTGCAGAAGTTGATGATGGGGGATGGGGAGAGGGGGGTTTGAGATGGCAAAGGTAAAAGTTCACCTCTGTCTTTGGTAAAAGAGGTTAGCATTGTGTAGGAGACATGCCTAGAAATAGAAAAGAAACAGCGTTGGCTAACAATATTGATTATATAGATTGCAATTGTTTTATAATCTTTAAGGTATAAGGCAAACATCCCCAAAAAATACTAAGTTGTTGTACCAATTCTTTCGATGTATTTGAATCAAAATTATTAACAAACAAAAGAAGTCACCAAACACAAACTACGATCCATATAGCTTGATAGGCTTCTTCATTTTTGCTTTTCAATGCACAATATGTCAAATAAAAGCAGCACAAAATCAAATGTACGAGTATAACGCAACTATAATAAATATACAAAATCAGTTGTAAATGTCACATGAATGACGACTTTATTCATATTATTTGCGCATTTCTCCATCAAACGCCTGAGCTGGTGGTGCCGTCATTGCGACTCCTTGATTTTGTTTCTCCAAATTTGCCTGCCATCCTGTACATTTCGTAAAAGTATAACTAAGAGCTTAAGTTTAATTTATTGAACACCAATGATCTGCTGTCGCCAAAAAGAAATTAATAGGTAGACATGTCATTATAATCAATTATAAATTGACATGCATAAAAGAAAATTAATGCACCTGAACTTACTTTGGTCTAAAAGATTTTGCTAGCTTGATAGCAAAAGTGCTTTATTTAGGACAAGATTCTAATTTCTCATTTATATATATATATACGTGTTATGCTTTATTAGCACTCCAATCAATAAATTTTTAAAGAAATAAATCTCTCTTCGACACTACGTAAAATTTGTAGTACATAATTTACGTGAATTTTCAAGTAAAAAGGCTTCTTAAAAGAAAGTATATGGAATAAGCTATGAATTTCATATTGTTGATGCAATTGGAAGAGAGAGAAAATCAGAAAAAGGTTAACCTATGGACATGTCAAAGCCGCGGTTTTGGAGCTCCCGATACTCCTGACAGAGAGCACAGGCCTCGCAAGAACAGTGAACACAAAAATCGTTACAGGGAGTCTCTTCTAACATGTATTCCTTCCTCATTTTAGACCTGTAAACCCACGAGTATAGGCCAGAACAACCCGTTGCGCATGCAAGTATGGCAAAGAACCCTCCGCTCATTAGAGAAGCTGTAACCAAAAGATCAATTGTTACAACTCGTCAATAGCCATTACACAGTCAAAATTAAAAAATCTTTCAACTCGTGACTTTTGCCATTGGACTTGTCTTAGCTTTCTGAAACTATTAACACCAATGAAATAGATAAGCCAACGCCAGTTGAAAACTATTGTTGTACTAACCTTTTTTTCCTTTGTCTACGATATCAGCAATCCTACAAAAAGTGATGCATGGGCACCATGTTGTCAGGCAACCTACATCAAGTGTAACAAATAGTAATGTTAGAGAAACCAGTTCTAGCTAGGATTCAAAACTTAGGGAAGTATTTAAACTTTTGATATAAAAAAATCTAACTAGAAAAGTAATTTGATGGCAGAAATTTACAACTAGGCATATCGGAGAAGCAGTCACAGAGGCCTGACGACCAAGGCACCTCTTGTCCATACTGTAAATGAACTGGGTACTCATTGTTTGCGACTATTGGAACACCATTTACTGTATGCTGCTCTAATGTAGTATGATGCATTCTGATTTGTGCTATGAAACTTGACAAGAAGAACTTTAAACGATGATATTGCTATTACTCACGGTAGGGTTTGATTGGCGCTGGTCACGGAACATGATATATATATACATGCAACGCCGCGTAACATGACTTCCCAAGATATACGTACAACGCCGCATAACATGACTTCCCAAGATATACATACAAATAATATAAATTAATACAATTGTTGAATAGTAGTCGCCAATATATTTTAATTATGCATATCCAAGTTCAAAGAGCACGCGTGATAATCAGGGACGGATCCACGTTGGAGACAAGTGGGGGCACTTGCTCTTATTGTCTTAAAAATATTTTATATAAAAAATTATTATTTTAAATTTTGATCTTATAAAAAAATAATATTTTGTTTTTATTAAAATTTTGCTCCAATTAAAAATAAAATTTTGCCCCCACTCAAAAAAATTTCTCGATCCGTCTTTAGTGATAGTCCTTAAAAGGTAGAAAAAATATAAACCCAAGAGGTGTGGTTGAGTGGCAGGGACTCATTCATCCTTAACCAAAGGTCAGGGGGTTCGATTCTTGACTTTGGGTATGGAGCAGCCTTAAATCCTTGGGCCAGCTGTCCTACCCTGTGAGGTGCCTACAAACTAACGAGGGGATTAGTCACTGAGTCCGCCGGTGGATACCCTAGTCTAAGACCAAAAAAAAAAGATAGAAAAATATTTCGGTAATGAATTAAAATATATTAAATAAACACGAAGAGAAAATTCTCACCATAAAGTCCATGACTAGTACTTGTTTTGGTACGTCAATATTTACGATGAGAATTGTAAACAACAAACCGAATGCGTTCAGATTATTGTTTTCATTCAGCCTCATTTTAAATATTCTCTTGCATTTTGTTGTTCGCGGATTTACAATCTAACCACAGAAAAAGGAAATGAAAAAGGATGTAGATCATTCATAAAGAAAAAGGCTCATAGCCTATATTATCTTAAAGATTCATGTGGAATTAGTCACATCCTACGCCTGCGTACGTAAGTGTCATTTAGAAGTGAATTCGATGCTTAATTAGTTATCTTTGGAGGTTCCAGATTTCTCTTCCATATTAAGCAAACAAGGAGAAAAGCATTGCAAGATGCAATTGAAATTTGAAGATGAAATTAGATGGTAATTGCACCATTGAGAATGGGGAGTCAAGGTTTCAACTTTCAGCCGCCAGTCAAGAACCGCAATTAAAACGAGTAGAGTTTTGGTTCTTTGACTTGTCATATTCTCTTACCTTGTTGTTGAAGGACCGAGTCATATTCTCTTACCTTGTTGAACTAGAGTCAAACTCTTATTGAGCCCAAGTTTTATTAGGGAATTATAAGCTTAATACATCTGTAAAAGATTAATAAAAGAATTTATGAATTATTTTAAATCAAATAAAACAATAACACTGGTAAAAATCCGAACTCTAGAGACAGGAGAGATTCAACACGGATTTTCCTAATAGCAAAAACATGTTATAAAGCTGTGAAAATGGGTGCATTTCTATGGAATATTTTTTTTAATGGATTCACTACAAAAGAGGAACAGAAAATTTAAAGAAGTTCATGGGAGCCGTGGAAATTCAATGTAATTGCTTACTTTGTTGTTGAAGGACCGAGTCATATTCTCTTACCTTGTTATTAAGAAACACACCATTATTTGACAGCAATTAAGCCTGAACTTTTTTTCTCAATCTCCGTTTCAACAAAAGCTCACATCATGCCTGAGATTTTTTGGAGCTTTGCGGATGCAACCTATTGACGTTAGTGAAATCAATTTGGTAATTTTAAGCCCGGGTAATTTCTAATTTGGAACCAAAAATAAAAGTATCTTATAGGATATAGCAATTTTGTTTTGTTTCCATACTTATCTCTATGATTGACTTAATAAACCTTATTGCTTTGAGATACCAAATAAAAAGGTAAATTAATAAAACTAATTAATCAAAATAGGTAATAAAGATTAATCCAATTATATCTCGATGGTAAAAAAAAGAAATAAATGCAAATCTATATATATCTCAATCCGTTAACTTCAGATAACTAAAAAGAAAACAAATCTAAACATTATTAATTCGAGAAGACTCAGAAAAGACAATAAAGTTTTGAAAAATTAAATAGCTTAAATTAATAAAAGTGCAAAGTCAAATCTTTCAAATAATAAGACAGAAAATAATGTTATATCTAATTTATAACAAAGGAATATGATTTTTTAGGAGAAAAACTCAAAAATTATTAATTTTGTGGCACCAAACAATTGTTTGATATGTGGTATTTGACATCCAAGTACAGAAATTAAATAATAATTTTGAGGATATTTTCTTTATCAAGTTGTTATTTTATTTTGAATAATTGATTGTGAATGGTATTATAATATTTAAAAATCGCTCATCTAACCAAATTTTAGATTCAGAAATCGTTTTCACATCATTGAAATTCAAGCAAATATGAGCGTAGCCATAATTGATTGGATTCAACAAACCCAATAGCAGTTATTATAAAGTCAAAAATCACAACATTAAAGTACAATTTTTAGAAGAGATAGTAGAGGTAATGGCATTCCTAAGTTAATGTATAAATAATGGAATATATGCTTTTTATTGAATAATAGAAAGTATATATGCCAGTATTTATAAATGAAAACCTTTTACTAATTTTAGATTGTAAATAAAGTATCAAATAACTTTTAGACAGAACGCCCCAAGTTGAAATTCATCATGCTATACTGCCAACTCTTTCATCTTTCACTTTGAATTAGGTAGTTTATATGCATAACAGTTTGTTACATGATTGTGGAAACACCAATTATTGTATCACCTTGGAGGCAACTCTTGCTGGCACCACTTCAGGCCTCTTGCATTTGTAGTGGACGAATTATTTATAGCATTTCTTCAATATTGCACTGGGGTGGACCCTCAGTTCACATAAATGCTGAGCACCTTTAGAAGACAACTCCTTTGCAGTGCAATGTGTTGTAAAATGTAAAGACTTCGTTAAAGTTTGAATTTGGTGAAGGAACAGACTCTTTAACTTCCTCTCCCGATGAGCGCCATTGGCATTCATCATCCCCTGAAGCTCCAAACTTTCTTGCTATCCTCTATTCAAAAGGAAAGAAAATATGAAAATATCGAATTGTATTTGCAGGCCAACAAGCCCATATTGAGTCAAGCGTTTTGAAAAGGCACGTAATTTTACTGGCATGTCGAAAATGGCTGCTACTTGGTAAATTTCAGAGGGGACATATCTAAAAGTAGGTATATATATTAACCTATTGACATGCCAAAACCAAGGATTTGTAGCTCCTTATATTCCTGACAAAGAGCAGAAGGCTCTCAACGAAAATGTGTAATACGTAACGGGAGCTTAGTTATATATCTCGGATTGAACGTGAAAGAGTAATAAACGAATGTAGAAAATACCTGATTTCAGTTTCATAACTTCAAACGAGCTTTCCGATGCCGAAACGAATGCGAATCCACGGTCATCTTCACGAGAACTGCTCATGTGGACGCGGTCAAGCCTTTCTACAATTTTCTCAAAACATAAACATTCTTAATGGGTCAAAGAATTCTTATGCTTACGAATCATATGAGCAACTGCAGAAGACCTTACCTTTATATATAGCATCCATAATGGGCTTCCCCATCACAGGCTAGATATGAGTTTGGTCTACACTGATCGCGATTCATTTTTCACCTAGACTTCAGCCCATTGACTTATATTATTTATTAGGCCACTTTATTATCTTTATCCGAATCAAATACGTAGCTTCACCTATAAGTTATTAAAAAACCAAAAAATGTAATTAAATATTATCCAACTTTATGGAAAAAGTAAAAAATATCCAACATTTTCTCCCTTGGACAATACTTAACTGCGGTAATAAATTAAGTTGAAAACAATTTTAAAAAAAAAACCCGGTTAAGCTATGCTACTGTATTAGTCAATTAAGTTTACAAACAAAATATTTGATCCAAAGATAACAAAAGTCCATCATTCTGTTTTACAAGGCTTTCGATACCGAAAAGTATCAGATGCAAATGTCATGTGTGACACAGATCTAATACAATCATACATATCTAATACCTAACTAACATGAACGGAAAATGGAGTGTGGGAAACTAAGATGATACTTGTATGATCTAAATTATATCATCTTCGTTTGTAGGTCTCAATTTTTCCAAACTTTATGTTAAACTGCATATGCTAAACTGCATTAGAGAAAGCATGTTTTCTCTCACCGAATGCTAAACAACATTAGAAAAAACTTGTTTTCTCTCATCGAATATTAAACAACATCAGAGAAAACCTTTATATTCTTTAACTGAATGCTAAACTGCATTAGAGAATCTTTATGGGATTGAAAACTTATATCCCCTATGTTATATCAAACTTTATGGATATCCTTATAAAACTGTATGCGTCTAAATGACCTAGGCTCAAGGTCAATCTGTATATATGCCCAGTCACCTTTAAATGCTTAAGATTGACACAAATTTTAATACGTTCACACATATTATGACAATGTACGATAACATGTATTATTAAGGATAAAAGATGATCATCTTGTTGATGAATCACCATATTGTCATAATAAATCAAATTTATAAATGTACAAATGTACATGGAGCAAACATAACAATCCCCTAACTAACAGTGTCTAAAGACTTCAAAACACCTATACTGTATACTTGTCTCACAATCACAAGTGGGTGAAGTCCTTTAGTTAAAGAATTGGCCAACATTTCCTCAGTCCTTAAATGCTCCAAACCTTAATGTCACTTTTTCGTATCAACTCCTTTATGGTCAAATATTTGACCTTCAAATGCGAAAACCTTGTGATATTCTTTATTGTTATTAAACAACATAGCAGCAAGAATATCACAGAACAACCAAATGGTTCTAGCCACTGAATCAACCACAGACAACTCAAAAATCCAGTTTCTGAGCTAAGCCGTCTGTACATGGTCGAGGAAGTCACCCGTGTCTACTTGACACTCTTCCAAGACATTGTACCATTTGCAAACATAAAAATGTAACCTTAAATAGACTTTTGATCATTTGGACACATAGCTAAAATCTGAATCTAAATCACTATAAGGTTTAGACTGTTGACTTTTCTATATGTCAACATATAATCCTTAGTTCCCTTTAAGTATCTCAACACTCGCTTAACTACATTCCAATGATCTATACCTAAGTTAACCATATATTGACCAAACACTCTAACAGTAAATGCAATGTCCCGCCTAATACATACCTGAGCATACATCAGGCTATCAACCATACTAGAATATGGAACATTCCTCATAACCTCTCTCTTTACTTTGTTCTTAGGATACTATACTGATAATCTCTCACTGTGATAGATAGGTGCCATGACAAGTTTATTGTTTGCCATATTAAACCTTTGTAGCACTCGCTCAATGTATGCACTCTGTGAGATGTCTAATGAGTGTTGAGATCTGTCTCGATAAATCTACATACCTAGGACGAAAGATGCTTAACTAAGGTCCTTTATATTGAAATGCTTGGACAAAAGTTACTTAACCTCATGCAAATATAGTCAAGTTATTCAATGTAACACCCCATTCCCAACTGACATATGCACGTGTGTCCATCGGGTACACGTGTACATGCCTGTTAGAAATGACATGCTAACTATCTTATCTTCACTGTGCATC
>JAOSBL010000210.1:7579027-7592432 GCA_027568915.1 Erythroxylum roraimae
CATTCCCATTAATGCAACAAACCAAACAATATTATTGGTATTAATACAGAAACCCAAGTTACAAACCAAACATCATTATTTAATTTTTCGTACCCATTCTCATTCCCTTCCATTATTATACCCATATCTATACCCAACCCCGTGCTCAAACTAAACGCCCCCTTAGTCAAAAATATAGGTCGATCAGAGACTTTTTTGCAAAATTATTTCTGGCCATGCGCTTGCGGTAGTTGGATTGTGGTCCAACCGTGTATGAACAGTATGTTACCCATTAAATGAAATGTGCATGCACTTGCCGTAGTTCGATTGTGGTCCAACTAAAACCATGTAGATAAAATCAACCTAAAATGTTGAGTATGAACAGTATGTTACTCATCGAATGAAATTTGCATGCTCTGTTCGAAGCTTCCATAACAACTTCAGACGCGTTGCATAGGACCATTCTCCCAAGTCCCATCAACTCCTCGTACTAATGTGAACATATGACTCCAATGACAAGAATAGATATTTTTTTGCAAAGTTGCATGCACTTGCTGTAGTTGGATTGCGGTCGAATTTGCCATTGGTTCGATCGTTGCAGAGATTAGGTATTCATTACCTCGGTTGCTACGTGTCCTCAAGTTCATGAAAGGAATAAATAAATGGGAGACAGGCAACATCATCGTAATTATTATCAATTAAATTATCTCTACGTGGGCGGACCCCAACCTCCTCCGAATATAACCCAAGTATTCTTCGAGGTGGTTTTCCGACTGTCCCGTCTCATCTATGGCAGGCGATGAGTAAGTCGGTGACTGATCTCGAAGTTACTCAGGCTCTTTTTCAGATTGGAGCGCATAAAGCGCCTGGACCGGATGGATTCCGTGCACACTTTTTTCAATCACAGTGGCAGCTAGTACAACCCAATGTTGTATCGTTGGTGCAACGTCTTTTTGATACCCCTTCTCTCATACAGGGCATTAATGAGACGTTTGTCACCTTAATCCCGAAAGTTGCCCATCCGGAGCAGGTCACTCATTTTCGGCCCATCGGTTTGTGCAATGTCAGTTATAAGATTCTATCGAAAATCATTGTTCAGAGACTTCAGACTGTCCTTCCCACGCTTGTCAGCCCTTATCAGAGTAGTTTTGTACCGGGGAGGCAAATCTTTGATAATATTGTGGTAACCCAAGAGATAATTCACTCTTTTAGGCGACTACGGGGTAAGAAGGGCTTTATGGCTATTAAGGTTGATTTGGAGAAGGCTTATGATCGCTTGAATTGGTCTTTTATACAGGACACCTTATGTGTTGTGGGTGTTCCTGATCCGCTGGTGCAGTTAATTATGAATTGTGTTACTACAGTTCAAATGCAGATTCTCTGGAATGGTCGGCCTTCTACCGCTTTTAATCCTGGTAGGGGGCTTCGACAGGGGGATCCCCTGTCCCCCTATTTATTTGTCTTATGTCTGGAACGACTATCCCATCTTATAGAGGCTCGAGTGAGCGAGGGCCTCTGGAAGCCGTTTCGGATTGGCCGGACGGGGCCGTTACTCTCCCATCTCTGTTTTGCTGACGACATGATCTTATTCTCCGAAGCCTCCGCGAGCCAGATGAGCATTATTCTGGATTGTTTAGCTTTATTTTGTGAAGCTTCGGGGCAACGTATTAGCCCCCATAAGACAAAGGTTTATTTTTCTCCCAACGTTCTGACAACGGTTGGTGGAGAGATAGCTCGCATTTCTGGTTTTTCTCAGACTTGGACCTTGGCAAGTATTTGGGAGTGCCTTTATTACATCGACGAGTAACTAAAGCCACATATTCTCATATCCTTCAAAAAGTGCAATCCCGATTATCAGGGTGGCAAGCTGATGGGTTGTCTATGGCCGGTCGAGTGACAATATGTCAATCGGTGTTGGGGGCTCTCCCTTTATACACGATGCAAACTGCTAAAATACCGAAGGGTTTACTTACTCAGATGGATAGATACTGTAATCAGTTTCTTTGGGGGGATATGCCGGAAAGGCATCGTATGCACCTTGTTTCCTGGAGCCAGGTGTGTAGCCCGAAACAAGCAGGGGGTCTTGGACTGAAAAACTTGGGGGCCATGAATATGGCGTTTCATATGAAACTAGGTTGGTCCATTCTCACTGACCCCCACAAGTTGTGTAATCAGGTGTTTTGCGCCAAGTATAAGCAGGCTGGGAATTTACATCGAGGGTTAACTGTGAAGCCTGATGCTTCTCCGCTGTGGCGGAGCATTTGTGCGGTGTTTCCCATGGTCCAGGCCGGCATCACATGGGCGGTGGGGAATGGCCATCAGATTTTGTTTTGGTATGACCGCTGGTTGCCAGGGGTGACGGATAATCTCTTTTTCTGTGCACTTCAGTCGATCCCCAAGGACCATTTAGCAAGGCATGTTTGTGATTATGTTGATCATAGGGGGAACTGGGCGTGGGAACAATTTCGGACCTTTTTACCTCAGATGCCCCTTCTTCGTATTGCAGCTGTTCTTCCACCTCGACCCTCTCAGCCAGTAGACCAACTGTCCTGGGCACCAGAGGCCAGTGGCCAGTTCTCCACTCGTTCGGCTTACTGCCTCCTTCGACAGCATCTGTGGTCCCCAAGGAGTTCCTTATGACAGCTCATCTGGTCTTGGTTCGGTCTGAAACGAGTTCAGCTGCACTTGTGGTTGGTGGCACATAACCGTCTTATGACCAATGGACGGCGGTTTCAGCTCTCTTTGACCGACTCTCCCACCTGCCCGGACTGTCCGCTGTATGAGGAATCAGTTGCTCATGTGTTCCGGGACTGTTGGAGAGCGCGAACGGTTTGGAATCAACTTATCGAGGGTAGGCATCGTCACCGGTTTTATTGTCAGGATTTTCAAACCTGGTTGGCGCATAACCTAGCATCAGCCCCTGGACACCGTTCATCATCAGTTTGGCCTTTGGTTTTTGGTATTGTCTTGTGGAAATTATGGGTTTGGCGAAATGAACGTTGTTTCAACCCTTCCTCGCATCCAGTTTACCATATAGGCGAGATCCATTCTTTTGTCCACGAGGCCATTTTGGCTCAGAAACTACACCGCGATGTATTGCCATCGACTGCACAGAGGCGTCGACTCCTTAATGTAGGCTGGATGAAACCACGTGAGGGATGGGTTAATTTGTGTACGGACGGCTCTTCGAAGGGGAATCCGGGACTGGAGTCAGCGGGTGGATTGATTAGGAACGCGGGTGGTCGTTGGTTTGTTGGGTTTGGTGCAAATTTGGGAGTCATGGGTATTTTCAGGTGGAATTAAGTGTCGATTCGGCAATTGTGGTGGCCGGTCTAACTAGTGATAGACTTACGGTGATGAACCCATTGGTGCTAGCTATTCGAGAGCTGTTAGCTCGGCAGTGGGTTGTTCGAGTATGTCACGTGTGCCGGGAGGGCAATCGCTATGCTAACTGGTTAGCTAATTATAGTCACCGTTTATCTGTCGGGGTACATTGGTTGTCTGACGCTGTAGAGGGTCTCTCCTCGCTTCTGTTTGCTGATGCTGTTGGGGTTACTTTTCCCCGTGTCACTGCACTGTAATTTTTCTTTTCGGGTGTAAACCCCGCTTTTTAACCCAAAAAAAAATCTCTACGTGTCCTCAAGTTCATGAAAGGAAGAAAATAAACGGGAGACAGGCATCATCATAATTATTATCAATTAGACTATCTCTATAAAAATCATTAATATCTAAGAGTGATTTATCTATATAACCATAAAAATCTATTAAATTAATAACTACATAATTACTCCCTAAAAATAAACGTGATTCGAGGACAAGTTTCATAAACTAGTTAAAACACCTTAGTACAACGATTCTTTTATTAGGACTTAAAAAAAATACAACTCTTTAACATCAACCAAAGGGTAACAATAAAATACTCTTCAAGTTTAATCAACAAATCAATAAGAACTCAATAAAGAAGCAAGCACAGAGATTTACGTGAAAAATTCTCCAATATAGAAAGAAAAATTAGGGCCCAAATCGACAAGTAAATTCATTAAATTCAAAAAAAGATTTACAAAGTTTAATATTTCACCACCAACTCTCGAAGTAACCTTTTCAGTCAGAGCATCTCTTTACAAGCTTCCACTATAGTTACATACTTTGCTTTACTAGTAGATAAAACTACATACTTTTATAACTTGGATTGCCAAAAATCTCTTCCCAGTAAACTTAAACAAAAAACCTAAAGTGGATTTTCTTCTATCAAGATCTCCAACTATATCTGCATCTATATAATCTTCTAGAGTTGGCTCATCGTCACCAAAACATAAACTCCACTTTGAAGTCTCTCTTAAGTATCTCAAAATCCATTTCACTACTTCCCAGTGAACCTTCCCTGAATTTGACAAAAATCTGCTCATTAACCCAACAACCAGTGCAATATCTAACCTTGTACACACCATAAGATATATCATAAACCCTATTGCAAATGAGTATAAAACAAAAGATATATCACCTTTCTCCTTTTCTATTAAGGGACATACATGCTTGCTTAGCGTGAAGTGAGGTGTCAGTGGTATGCTAACTGACTTAGTATGCTTCATATTGATCCTTTCTAACACTAGTTCAATTTATCTTTCCTGTGAAAACTACAGTTTCCTACTCTTCCTATCCTTAATTATCTCCATACCTAAAATTTGCTTTTTAGGTCCCAAATCTTTCATGTCAAAAGATTTAGATTGGATTCTTCCAATATCTTGACCTACAATTAGCATATCATTAACATATAAAAGAAGAATAATGAAGTTCTCACATATGAACTTCTTGAAATACACACAAGCATCAGCATAAGTTTACTTGTAACCATGATCTGTAATAAAGGAATAAAACTTTTGATACCACTACCTTGGAGCTTGTTTTTAACCTATATAGGTTTTCCTTCCACTTGTTGAATAACAAATTCTCCTTGCCTTTGTCTCTGAAGACTTTTGGTTTTTCTATTTATATCTCCTCTTTCAAATCTTCATTCAAGAAAGCAGTTTTAATATCCAATTGCTCATGTTCAAGATCCAAACAGGCAATCAAATCTAATAATGTTCAATTGAGGATATCTTAACCATTGGTAAGAAGATTTCATCATAATTAAAGCCCTTTTCTAAATTGAACCCTTTCACTACTAGTCTTGCATTATGCTTCACCAACTCGTCACCATCTTTCTTTATCTTTAACACCCATTTGTTTTGTAGTGCTTTTTTTTCCTTTTGGAAGTTTCATAACCTAGTAACTTAAGCTATGATGAGGAGTAAATCAAGATTGTGGGATCTCAGATCAAGCAGTTGAGCAACTGAGTCATTCCATTGATGGCTGTCCTTTGGAGGAATCACTCAACTGAGGAAGCAACTTGAGAAACGGAGGAGCATATGAGGAGACAATATCCCCACCTATTCGAACAATCAGGTAAGAATTTCGAGGACAAACTTTCTTTTAAGAAGGGGAGAGTTGTAACATCCCATTACCTGTGGTGAGGTTAAAATAGTAAATATAAGAGATTATTGAGAGAGTAGAAATGCATTCATATTCATGCATAATATGTCATACCCATACACGTCAATACAGATAATTTTGCACATTAAAATAATTGTACATGCATTCATCGACCATTTCCTGGTATAATTCATTGTTTGAACGTGAATATGATTTTAATATGTGATTTTATGGAGAATTGTGATTTTTATATTTCGAAAAGTGATTTTTGAAAGTGTATTGAGTGATGTAGAATTTTGAAGAATTTTAGGAATAATTTTAGAAATTGTTGAATATTACTGAACTAGGAAAAATGCTAATTGGCAAGTAAATTGATATATGGAAAATAGAAATAAGAATAAATGATGATGAAAAAATTTAAGAGTTGACTTCATAACTTTAGAGATAATGATTTTGAAAATTCAGAGACAAATTGGAGAAAAATATGGAGAAATTTGAATTAGTTAATTGATAACTAGTCTAAAGCTACAGAAGTTAGATACGTGACAAGTGTCAATTACTTAGTTAAGTTATCACACGAGTGTGTTGGTCTTATACTATACACTTTCATTTGAAAGACCAAGCACTGTATACTTGTCTTCAACTTCTTCGTTGCCTTCTTCCCCAATTTTCTTTCATTTACACAGAGTTTTTCATCAAACATCCACCAAAATTAAACTTTGCTTTCCTTTATCTTCTACCACTCCCACTTTGTTATCTATTTCTTTTGCCTCAAGAAAACCTAACCTAAACCATCTGTAAGATGAAATACATGGTTGCACGAGGATTAGAGCTTCTTGATATTTAAAGATTTTGGAGTTTTAACAAGTATCGTGATAATCCTTATGATAAATAGGAATATGAGATAAATTTGATGATTTAATTATCATTACATGATCATGGAAATAATGGCCATCTTCATGAACATTGTGCAAATAAGATGAAAAATCTAGACATAATGTTATTTCATATTTGATGATTATTCTGTGATCAAATAGCGTAGAAATAATTTTGAATTAAAAAGAATCATAAAAATATGCATGACAAGAGTATAGAGACATGGAAAGTTGATAGTGAAACATATGCTATGTTTTCCTTTTCACTATGTATATATATATATATATATATATAAACGTAAGTTTTGAGAGTTATTAGAGATGAAAAAATAAAAATGAATTTAGAATTAAGGAATAGGTATATGGTGGTGTCTTGAGATGAGAATGGATGTTTTAAATGATAGTTAGGAAAGAAAATGGAGAATGCACTGAAAATTAAGATGCAGAAAAATAAAGAAGCGCAGAAGTTGGATGAACATGCGTATATGATGAATTTTTTGTTTAGGTGTTTTTGATAGATTGTGGTTTGTTGTGAATAAATTGAGTTGAATGGGAGTTTAAATGAAAAGTTAGGATAAAATGAAGGTGTTGTTAAAGATGAAGAATGCAAAAAAATGGAAGAGTGGATGGAACTAAATGAGTGTATCAAAAGATGTGAAATGTAGAACATGAAGAAGATGCATGACTGATATTTGGTTTTTGATGATTTTGAGGATTTTGAGTAAACTTGTATATTTAGTTGTACTGTGAATGTGTTATGAATGAGTTGAATGGAAATTGGAGAGAATTTAAGAGAAAATAAGTTAGAGAAGTTGGTTTAAAATAAAAAGAAAGAAAAGAGAAAGAGGGGTTAAAATGTGGTCTGAAACTTCCATGATTAAACTGTATTGATCTAGGAAGATTTTGACAAAATTAACTTCATGAAAGTTGTAGGTCTTTCTTTTAACTTTTTAATGATATAAAGTCTGAAGTTTTTGAATTTCTGGATTGAAAGTTATGGGGGTTCGAATTAAGGGTGTGCGACTGGCACGATCACAACCCTGCTATTATCCACTGAATGTCGTGATCGCGATCTATTTTTCACCGAATGTCACGATCACAATGAAGCGCAATCGCGACTCTCTCTTGTTTTTCTTCCCTCACACCCGTGATTTTTCTCCCACATGCCCCTAGGTCCCTCACACCTGTGACTTTTCTTTCTCATATCCTTGAGTCCCTTACACCCATGACTTCTCTCCCTAACGCCTGTGAGTGTTGATTGCTAGACCACGATTTTTAGTTGTCACATTCTGACAATGTGTTCTCTAATAGTCCAGTGCACCTGAGAGCATTTTGCAAACTGAATAGTCTTGCTTTTTTTCGACCATAACTTCTTCTCTAAACATCCAAATGACTTGATTCTTAAGCCAATAGGTTTCTAACACATTATTATACCTCTCTAAAAAAATTGGTAGCATTATGAATTGATTTGAAAAAGATTTATTGAATGAAAGTGAGGGAATCTGTTGGAATAGTATGAACTGGTATGATTTCACTAAACATGCTTGGGTATTTCGGTTATATCTTGACCTTTAGATTTCAAAATGAGATGATTTTTGATTTGGAGTAAAATAGAGACATAGGGCTACAAATTATCAAAAGAAATTGAATTTTAATTCAGTCTCGACGATTTTCAATTTCTGGATGGAAGTTGAGTATAATGTACTGTTTCAGAATGAGAACAGTCTGAAACTATTTGCAGAATAACTTTCCAAATATTGAACCAAATTTCAAGTTTAATTGAATGATTTTGGCGTCATTAGAAACTTGAGAGATAGGAGAACAATTTTCTAGAAGAGAGTATTGCCAAATTACTTCATTTGAATTGTCTAAATGATCAAGAATAGTAGACTTGAAAGTCAGTTTTTGGAAAAAAATCTGAAATGGTTCATTGGGTTATGAAAGTAGATTCAAAGTGTTTATTTGAGGTATAAACGCTACGTACAAATGATACTTAAGAGAGTTTTGATATTGGATTAATTTTGTGACGAGAATGATGGAAAAATATCTGGGATTGTCATGGACATGGATTGTTGTGCATTATTAAACACTTATAATTGTGCAAATTGTGATATGTGTATATTGCTTGTTATTGAGAAGCAACTAGAATGTCCACCTCTAGATGTTGCCGGAACTTCTAGGCAATAGCTTCGGGAGCGACTTGTGAGTAACCTAGACGGTCTCACTCAATTAATTGTTTGTTTTATATTATGTTTAAATTATGGAATGAGTGTGATTTGATTGTATTGATTCCGGACAATAAAGGTCCGATAATTGTGATATATGAATGAGATATTGAAGTGCTACTTAAATGTGAATGCGATGAACTAAATGTTCATGACATGATTGATTATGAGAGATGCATTCCATACATGAATGCATAATCAGATAATGAGAGTTGTGACCTGAGTAGCCACTGAAAACGAACTTAAAGCTCTCAAATGTGATTAAGAGCCAAAGGCTCACTATGTAAAATGAGTCATGTATCCCCAACGGATAAGGGACAGTATGAATGAGCCCGGTATCCACAACAGATACGGGACAGTTTAGGCACTTGGTCACAACAACGTAATAGTTGGAAAAGAGTCACTTAAACATTTCATATGCATTTTATTAAGCATGTTTGATTGATTGAAATGCAAAATTGTCTATTCTTGAGTGAGAATGTGATATGTGATCAATTATGCAAAGTTGTGAAATATATGTTATATGTATTAATATGATGCAAGAATTGAGTGAACCATCAATGATGGCTATCTCATTGAGTTCGCAAAACTCACCAAAATTGCAACATTAACTTTTCAAGACTGAGAGACGACTTTAGCTACTGAGGACTCTACAAGCAGTGTAGACTTGTACTTTTGAAAAAGAGAAGAAATAGCTCAAAGGTCGGTCAGCTGGATATGGACGACAGATTAGATAGATTTTGTGTATTTTTCTCTTTTATGTAGCACATTTTTGTATTAGGCTATGATGTTGTATTCGTATGGATGTTGAAAGATACAATGTAGACATTCGATGTTTATGAAATGAAAAGAGGAAATTTGGTTTTAAAATATTGGGTTTTTCCTTATGAGGTCTTTTAAGGGAATAAAGATAGTTGATGCCATGTTAAGTGAATGTTATGATTGAATGTAGCGCACCACTGACATAGGCTATGTACTGGAATGTCCACAGGGTGTTCCGGTATGTATCCTACGGTAACGGAGCGCTACACTCCCCTACTCATTTTCCTTAACAACTTCACCTTCGTCATTATCCAGTTATGGTTCATGTAACTCATCATTACAAATTTATATCTGATCACCATTAATGTGTGCTTGGTCACACACTTCTTCTCCTTCACCTGTAGATTGCTTAGCAGACCCATTCCTAACGTTTTATAGACCTAAGCAAAGTTAAAAAAAAAGGCCCCAAAAAATTGACAATATATAAATATATAAACCTTTAAAACATATTTTATTGTTAAAAAGGCTACCTTACGCCCCTCATTGTGACACAATTGAAGAAGCTAATGGGTTGAATTAATTTTTAAAGTTAAGATTCAAAGAACAATTCAAAAAAAATAAATGAAAAAATACGTAAAGAAAAAATATTATTTTGCTCTATATTAGTTTCAAGAGTGAGTTGGGCCTTATTTTGTCTCATTTTGCTCTTTATGAGGGTCAAGAGTAGGCCCTATTTTGCCTCATTTTTGTTCTTTATAAGAATTTATCAAGAGTAGGCCTTATTTTGTTTTTCACGAGAGTGGGTCCTAAGCAAGTGCCCTTCCTGCCTTTACCTAGGGTCAGGCCTACTGCTCAATAATGGAAGAAATTAGAGAAGAGTTAACTACATCATAAAATGAGCTACTTAGAGTAATTTCATCTCTCCTTAGAAGATCAACACCTCTGTCGTACTCTTGAAATACTATATCCCTGCTCCTAACCACTTTTTGCTTCTCTGGGTCATAGAATCTGAAGCCAAATTGTTTATCACTATAGCCAACAAAGATGTAAAGTATTACCTTTGAGTCAAGCTTATGTCTTTGATCCTTGGGTACATGTCTAAATACCTGACAACCACATACTCTTAGATGGTGATATGTGGGATCTTTACTTGTCCATGTTCTCTCAAAAATCTCAAAATCTAATGGAATTGATGGAGCTCTATTGATCAAATAGACTACAATTTGGACTAATTCACCCAAAAATGCCTTCAGTAGTTTGGACATCCTGAGCATGTAACGAACCTTCTCTATAATTTTTTTGTTCATCCTCTCAATAACACCATTATGTTGTTGAGTATCAGGTTCAGTCTTCTTATGTCTAATGCCATGTGATGTACAGTATTCTTCAAACCCCTTAGAAGTATACTTTCTTTCATCATCTTTTTGCAGGCACTTCAACTTCCTTTTCTATCATGACTTGAAACTTTAAGCAAAATTCAAGTACTTAACTCTTTTTTTTTTCAATTTGCAAACCCACGTCTTCCTCGAAGCATCATCCTCTTCAATTGGGCAACAGACATCTAAATACACCAGCTCTAGTCTCTCCATCTTCCTTGTAGATCTTCTCTTGAAAAAGACTTTATGCTGGTTTACAGCCAAAAAATGTTCACAAATATTAAGCGTTAGTGTATTTTTAATTGTGATAAGTGATTTACCAACTATCAACTTTAATTCTTTCTTACTCATGTATCCCAATCGTTGATTTCACATATTTGGAGAAGTTTCCTCTTTAATTATGTATATTTCTCCACTACCACAAACTTTTAAATGTATCCTGTACAATGTACAACATAACTCTCCCCAATCAACAGTCATTACTGCCTAGGATAGTTTCTACTTCTTATCCCAAAAGTGTACTAAAATAATTTTTATGTAACATATTAGGCGATGATAGATTTAACGTTAAATTAGAAATGTGTTACTCGAGATTAGTAAGCATCTGATGTTTATGTAAACTCAAATATCGCTCATTCTGATAATCTTGGCAGAAATTTAATTACCCAACTTTATGCTCCTAAAGTCATTGCTCTTATTATTTAATAAGTACTCCACTTTTGGAACACAATGATATGAAGCTTATGTATCAATCATCCACTTAGAACCAGAATTACTGACATGGATATAGTCACCTATCACACAAATTAGGGACACTTCATCATTCGTGCTTAAAGTTGTTGTGATTGTACTCTTATCATCTACATCATTATGATGATCTTGCCTTTTTTGTTTCCTCTTCCACTTGTAGCAGAAGCATTTAATGTATCTTAGATTTTTGCAATAGTGGCAGGTCTTCACGTATTTGTCATCTCCAAACTTTGATTAGATCTTAGACTTGTCATGATCTTTAAGACCCCTACTCTTGCTCCTTCCCCTGCTTTCTTCCAAGAAAGCCTACATGTTGTCAACTCTCATCTCTTTTCTTTTGATTTATTTATTGAACATACTCTCTTTGATTACATTCAAAGAAAGCATACCTTTAGGAGCCAAATTGCTAATCATCACCACCAGCATCTCCCAGCTTTATGGCAACAAACTCAAAAGGAAGAAGGCTTGAAGCTTGTTATCAATAATGATCTGCATTATGGTAAGCTTGTTGATTATATCATGGAAATCACACAGATTCTCTTACACAAATTTTCTAACTTTCAGCTTCAAGTTTACAAGCCATTTAATTAGAGAGACCTTGTTATGAGCAGTCTTCCTTTTATAAAGTCCTTCTAGCATTTTCCATAGCTCAAAAAGATTCGTTTCTTGTGACACATGGTTGAATATATTGATATCAATCCATTTTCAAATCGTGTCAAGAGTTTTTAGCTTCATTTTCTTTCATTCTCTATCTAAAATCTACTCAAGTTTTGAAAGAATATTATCCTTCACACTTTTTTCCATATCAATAGGACCAAAGAGATCCTTGCAGTATAGGTCCTCCATTATGGGCCTCCAAATAGAGTAATTTGTTGACGTTAACTTAAGCATAGAATTGTTTCCACCTTCCATCACAAATGACTCTAATATTATTTGTTGGGAATAAAAAAATACAACTCCCTAAAATCAACCAAAAAGCAACAATAAAATAGTCTTCAAGTTTAACTAGAAAATTAAAGCAAAAATAAGAAATTCAATAAAGAAGCAAATATCGAGATTTACGTGGAAAACTCTTCAGTGTAGAGGGAAAAAAACACAGGCCAAACTGACAAGCAAATTTACTAAACTCAAATAAGGATTTATAAAGTTTAATATCTCACCTCACAACTAGAAGTTGTCTCACAAAGTTTTATTATTGAAACAAAATTTGATATGTGAATCAACAATCTCTCAAACTAATCTCAAAAATAATTTTAAAAAAGGATGAGAATTCTATACTACTTGCTCTCTGTGTTTTTTTCCTCACTTTTTGGAGTTTTGGCAGCTCACAAGTGCAAAACCTACTATCTTCTCTTTTATATAACAAAATAGGTTTTTCAACACTGTATACAATTACATACATGATTTTTGTAAGTAATTGTGTCTCTTCAATACCACCTCAACCAGTCAGAGAGAACTACACAGTTGTCATATACAGCCATGTAAGTCGAATTCGGGTGTGTACATAACTGTATATGTCTTTGCCCCTCACGTCTTTCTTACACAGTTTCAGAGACTAATAAAATTGATACACATGACTGTGTAAATAGAGTAAATGACATGTGACACTCTACACGAGCGTGTCTGACCAAAAAAGACTTGAGTCACCCATCATCCATCTTATCTTTACCTGTTTGTCATCCTCACGAACCATAAAAATGTCAACAAGAACCGAAAGTCTCCAAAATAGGATTGGACACATACATCTTTTTTATATTAATTCAATATCAAGAAGTAGAAGATAAGGTACGTAATCGTTTCTTCCCAACCATGGACGAAGATATGCGGGGCCTAGTGGTGCACTGGGACCCCCAAGTTTTTAAAAAATTAAAAAAATTATTTTTAATATATATATATATATATATATAATATTATATAATATATCAAAACCTATAAGTTGTCGTTGCTTTTACGTTGCCGTCATGTAAAG
>JAOSBL010000210.1:7597446-7614970 GCA_027568915.1 Erythroxylum roraimae
TGATCCGAGTATGCATCACCTACTTGCACGTATACTACTCCTGGAACCGCCGTTACTTTTAACAGATAATCCGTCGCCCATTTTACCGCCTTTACGGCGTTCCTTAACTCCGGCCCCATGCTCCTCCCGAAGTCGATTACGCTCCATGACAGTAACGTGGTCGTAAAAGCCATTGGGAAACCGAACTTTATGTTGTCTCCAGCGTCGTAGTAACCTCCGGTTAAGTCCATCTTCCACAAACCAAACGCAGTCGAAACTTAGCATTGTGAACACTGTAACTGTGAATATTAGAGAGAAAGTAGGTAGTTAGAGTTACTTACACCAATGCTAGCACCGTCATGCAAGGCGGAGTCTCGGCGCCATTTTACGCGCTGGTCAGGGGGCAGCTTGCCGGAGCGCTGGCCTTCGAAGAATAGAATGCTTTTCCTCAGAGCGTCGCGGTAGTCGTGGCCACCGCATTTGACCGCAGGAATGAGGCAGGAGAGAAAGAGAAGAGAAAATGCGATGAAAATGGGGGATTTTGGCGCCATTTGTTACGTTGAAGGTGGTGCGAGGGGGAGAGGACAAGTTTCAGTTGGGTTTTATAACCAAAAAAGTGTCATTGGATTCCAGAGTATGGGACTGCGAAGTGCCACCACGTGGGAGCAAATTATTGGACGTCGTTCGTATTTCGATGTATACACATGCTTGACCGGCTCAATTCGGGTTTTGACTCCATTCCGTTTGGGTAGTATACAGTTAACACTTAATGGAGTCGATAGGGTAGAGTTGAGGGCGATCTAACGAGAGAGTGACAAGTGGACGGATGGGTTAGATGGTCCCACAAATTAAATGAAACAAATCAATAATACCTACATAAATAACAGTGTAAAGGGAATGATTCTAGAGGGAAAAGAATTACGAGAGGAAGACATGTGAATCTCTGTTTGCTGAGTTGGAAAGTTACCGGAATGGAAAATTATGGATAACGATTTTGGGGGCTGAATCTGTGAAGTGAGATAAGTGAGAGTTGGTGTTAGATACTGTGATCCTAGCTATGAACCTCAAATTTAACATTGAGCTTTAGTTAAAATTCTGGTAAAGTAGATTATCTGAATTGACCTTCGACTACATATAAAAAAAAATCGATTGATGAAATATTTATTAACAGTTGAAAATGGAATTTAAAATTAAAAATGAATTAACTAATTGGGAGAAACAAAAGATGATGTTTGAGATCGCGAAAGATTAGGGTTACTACCGTGCTAGCAACTTGACTACAGGAGCAACAAAAGTCAAGGAACAATTTCCAATTCAATCCTCAACTTTAGTGCTCCAAAAGCAAACAATTCAAGAATGTATTGTACAAAGACACTCGAAGTTTTATTCGGACACATTTATTGTTGAACATGAATTTTGCATAATCAAATTTAGAATTAGACAAAGGGAAGGGATTCAAATAAAATTTTGAATAAATTATAAAAATTATTTTAAATGTTATTTCATATTTCTACTTTCATAACATGGCATTTATTTGGTTTTCTCAAATATTAAAAGTGCGTGAGAAAAAAATACTTCAAAAGTTACATCTTTATTTAAGTTATCATAAGAAAATGAAAGAATTTAATTCTAAATAATAATTTAAACATATATCAAATTTTTAATTGAACATGGCACATTTTGTTTGGTTTTCTTTTCCAAATATTGAGAGTGTATAAAATGAAATATAGGGAGGATATTCCACGCCTGGAAAGAAGCATATTAGTCTATATAACCCACAAACATTTAAAGGAATCCCAACCTCATCATAGAGTATCGATTTAAAAACATAATTACGCAGTTATGATTGAGACCCATCCTGAATTGTAAATGAGACTCCAACTTTGAGGCTCGTTTGACTTACCCGTGAACCAATCGCAGTATAAGAAAATTAATTATCCGTGATGAATAATTATTGATAAAAACTAAACCGTTAGAAATTACCGATGAAAAATCGTGGTCCGTTGGTACAATTATCGGAAAAATTTTTGATTTGTGATGAAAAAAATATCCGTGGATAAACATGGAGAGAAATCATCTCGGGAAATTTTCAAACGGAATATAGCGACAGTAAGAAATATTCGTCGGTAAAAAAAAGGAGAATATTTGGCTGAGTAAATAATGCTAGAAAATTCAATTTGTCGATAACTTTTAGTTGTAAACGTCATCGTCTGCTTTTAGTTAAGTGTTTTTTTAAAAACGAAAATGACATCGTTTTCGTTTAACCTAAATCTATCGCAGTAATAATTAAATATTAGATATAATTAATTAAAATTTATTATATAATATTTACTAATAAATATTAGAAAATTTATTATATTTTATGAAGATAAATATTTAAATAAGTTAAAATTTTATTTATAAATGAATGTTTATTTCATAATACATATTTTAATATTTAATTTTAAATTATTTAAGATATTTTAAATTTTAAAGTATCTTTAATAAATAATTATATAATATTTTTAAATAATAAAATTATATTAACCATAAGTTTTTATCATAAATTAATATTAAATAATAGAAATAAGGAAATAGGTGCTTTTATTCGATTTAAAAATTAAAACATATTGAGAACAAGCATTGTTTTATCTTGCGTAATTTTGAAGATGAAGTAGATTTTTATGTTGGTTGTAGTCCTCTTCAAATAGTGGTGCATTCCCATCAGTTAACTAATACGAAATATTTTTTTCGCAGGCCCTATTTTATGTTGAAAAGCATCGCTCATCCTTCTTCTTTATAGTCTGTAGTTGTCCGTCCATCCAGGTAAGTCGTCTAACTAATATCGACCATATGTGTTGCTTTAATAATACATTAATTAGATGCATTTGAGTTTTGTGTGAATGCAAAGGAGGTCTTGATTTTGTGTTGTTGTTTAGAATATTCTTATAATCATTAATAAGTTTTTATGTTATTCTTTAATAGTCTAACTATTTATGTTTGGGTTAAGTTTGAATCATTGATGAATAGATGTATGATTACATAAGCATTTACTGTATGTGGAATGAGTTTGAGATCTTATGGATGATTTGAGGCATAATAAACCCCTAGGATGGTATATAGGCTGGAAACCTGTGATGCAGCTCCCATGAGACCTATCGGTGAAAAATTCCATGAGCCTAGGAGTCACAACAAGAACTTGCTTTCTTGATTCACAGGTGTAAACAATGTCACATACCATAGTTTTGAAATCAATTGTAGTGATTAATTCAATTGATTAATCCTTCAACTTCGATATGATTAATGCAAACTTAGTATTAACATAAGAAATTCATACGATTTATAGACAAGACAGTTATTTGCATAAAAAACCCCTAAGACGGTATATAAGATGGAAACCCGTGATGCAGCTCCTGGGAGACTTATCGATGAAAAATTCCACGAGCCTAGAAGTCCTAGCAAGAACTTGCTTTCTTGATTCAAAGGTGTAAACAATGCTATGTACCATAGGGGATATTGCTTTCATGATTCACAGGTATAAACAATGTCATATATCAATTGTAGGTAATTAATTCGATTGATTAATACTTAGGGGATGTTGTGTAAAGTTTAGATGTTCTATAAACTTAGGGGACAAGAAAGATACTAACTATGAAATCACTCTTTTAAATTAACAGTTTTGCATAAATGAGTAACGTTGATAGATCTTGGATGTATAAACAATTAACACCTGATAGTTTCATTAATCCTGAATTTGTTGAGGGAGTTGAAGCTTTTATTCATTATGCATGTTCTCAACCTGCATATATGGATGGCCCAAAGATCAGATGTCCATGTAAAAAGTGCAAATACATTCGTTTCCTTCCTATTAATGAAGTGAATGAGCATTTGCTGAGAAAAGGGTTTGTCCCAAATTATTTTGAGTGGGCACGACATGAGGAGCCATTGATTTGTAGCACCTTAAGGGATAATGAAGTACACTCATCAGTGAATGTAGATGAGTTTGAAGGGGGGATTGGGTTTAGAACAAATAATGTGGATGCAAATGAAAATCCTTACATGCAAATAGTTTATGATGCATCCAGTTTTACCTTTTGGAAAAATATAGAAAATCTTGAAGAAGAACCAAGCCCACGTGTAAAACAATTTTCTGACTTACTATACTCAACTGGCCAAGAATTATGGCCAAATTGTGAGACAATGACTCAATTATCTTCAATTACTCGAATATTGAACATAAAGTCTGAAGGACATATTTCTGATCATAATTTTGATAAAATTCTTGGATGGTATAATGAATCATTGCCTCTTGATCATGCAATAGTTGATAGTTTTTACAATATGAAGAAACTTATTAGGGGTCTTGGTTTGTCTATTGAAAAGATTGATTGTTGCAAGTTAGGATACATTTTGTATTAGGGAGATGATATGGAATTACAAGAGTGCAAATTTTATGGTCAATCTAGGTTCAAGCCTAGAAAGTGTTCTATGGAACATAAATTAGTACCTTAGAAGCAGATGTATTATTTCCCGCTAACTCCGAGACTTCAAAGACTATATGCTTCTGATGTTACTGCATCTCACATAAGATGGCATAATGAGCACAAATAGGAAGATGAAATAATAAGTCATCCATCAGATGCACTGGCATGGAAACAGATGTTGTACCTTTATGGAAAAGGAGAACAGAGAATTGAAAGTAAAGCGTTTCAGGAAGATGTTTATGAAATAAATGCATTTGTTACATATGAAGAGGATGAACCTTTGAACGATCCAAATAATGAATATATTTAAATTTCATCTAGAGAGGATGAGGAGGGTGAGAGATCTGAAGAGGAGCTTGAGTTTGATTCGATGCGACCAAGGTTCAGACCACGAATTGAAGCCAGTTACTGTTCAGGTGAAGCATCACTTGCTATAGCTGCAACTGAATTAGATGTTGTACCTCCAGCTACTACACTTACAGATGAGGCATCACCTTTCTATACTACTGGTGCACCATCCACCACCCCTATATCGATAGAGATATTAGGGATAAACGATGCAGATGAAGGAGGCGGCCTTCAGCCTGGAGTTGAGGAAGCTGGTGGAAGAACTTACATCATAATTGTCAACAATCTGTAAGTAAAAATATATGAAATACCATATGTTTATAATTAAGTTATAGGTTTAAATTTAAAAAATGGTACAAAATTAATTGTTTTTATATTAGGTTGATTCCGTCTGGACCGCGCTCAAGAAACATGACATCCAAATTCAAGGAGAAGATTGATCTTAAGGGTTATATATGGAAAAATATCTCTCAGGCGACAAAGGAATTTTACTATCAGGAGTTTAAGGTACAAAGAAAATTATTTTTAATTGATTTTTATTCATTAATTAGATAAATATTATTACATTATAAGTATTTATCGAATGTTTTTTCTTTTGTTTTAGAAAGAATTTTTTTGGGATTCTGAATTTGACACAGTCATTTATGAAATATGGGAGAGATGAGCATGTGCACGTTATCAAGACTTTGTTAGTGCGATACACAAGACTAGTGTACGATCGCCTTATATTTTGAAACAAATATGGAGTCGTTGGCAGCAGTATTGGACATTACCTGAGGCAATGTCTATTTTAGAGCGTAATTCTATCAACAGATGTAGAGGATTGGGGAGAGAGAGTCTTCCCATACATACTGGAGGATCTATTACCCACCACGAGCATGCAGAGAAGCTTGTAAGTATCTACACTTTACATTTATATTCTGTTTTTTTTTACTTTGGTGTATTTCAATTTAATTTGACGTGTGAATTTTGGAATAAAAATATATTTATTATGGAGAATGATAATGTTATAAATGTCTGCTGTCATATATGGCTGTGTTGTTGAGTTACTTTCTTTGTTCAACAAAGGGTAATATCATAAAAATAGAGAAAATTCTGCCGAAATTTTTATAAATTATAGTTCACTTATAACATTTTATTCTGATGCAGGAAAAGTCTATAGGCACGAAGCCTATACCCCGTCAGCGCTTTTTGCAAATTCATACTAAGAAGCATGACGATGTGACCTTCGTCAACACCCGATGTAGAGAACTAAATGTATGTGAAACTTATGCTTTAATATTAATAATTAATAATTATCACTTACTAATATAAACATTGCTTTCTGATAAGAACAAATACAAAATTGCATTCAACGACAGTCTCAACAGTCTGAAGATGCTAATGAGAGCAAACTCATCTTCATGCAGTGGGTGGTAGGGACCGTAGTGAAAGGATATTCAGCTTAGGTTCATTTACAAACACATGTTATTCGCAATCCTCCACATCCAGTATAACAACATCTAGTAGGCGGTCCTCACCCAATAAAGTCCATAAGCTTCAGAACACAGTATAGATATTGGCAACTCAGTTGCAACAATCGATGGAGTACATAACTCAGCTCCGTAATGAGGTAGATGAGTTGAAGAGGAGGGGTAGCACCTCATCGTAGCAATCAAAGCATCCGTGGTCACTAAATAAATATTGTAGTTGTAGTCATTTCGTATGAATTATAAATACTTATTATGTACAAAATAATTTTTTACTATCAATTAAGATAATTTTTATTTTATATCATTAATCAACTTTTTGTTTTAACAAATTAAATGTAGAAACATATCAAAATATTATTAACTGATAACTGTATAAATTATGCATCAACCATAAGATCATCAAATAAAATTAAATGCAAGGAAAATAATTAAAAAATAGTTTTACTAAATTTACCAACAGAAAAACAAAGTTCGTCAGTAAAATCTATTCGATCTACCGACAGATAACTAATAATCATCGGTAATGTTGTCATTAACTTACTGACGGAATAACCACTTTCGTCGATAAGTTACCGACCAATAAATCTTTTCCATCGATAACTTTACCGAACAAATCTTTCCGTCGATAACTTTACTGATCGAAACAATAATCGTTGGTATATTCCCCGACAGTGACACAAAATGTCCGTCGGTAAATTTGTGATGGATATTCTGTGATTATCGCAAATTATTACCTACGGTTGTTTCTCCGAGTGGTGGAACTTAGATCAACATTTTGTCGAATTATGCTTTAAACTCGTCACTTTGTCAGAAACCATACTAAGCAGTCAAGCAAGGTTGAAGTTATCAATCCATATCCAAAAGAGCAATATCTTCTTGTCTGGACTCCAAGATACTGTGAAACAACACTACGATTTATATCAAACTTTTGAGGATGCCCATTTCTTTTGTGCAATTAGTTCGTTCAACTTGACCCAAATCTCGTGAAGCCATAAAATGAAAATAGATTGTTGTTCTGCCCATCTGTTTTTGTTCGATATAGAGAACTAAATGTATGTGAAATTTATGCTTTAATATTAATGTTTAATAATTATCACTTACTAACATAAACATTGTCATCTGATAGGACCAAATACAAGAAAGCATTCAATGACAGTCTCAGGAGTCTGAAGATGTTGATGAGAGTCAAACCTATCTTTGTGCAGTGGGTGGTAGGGATCGTCGTTGAAAGATATTCGGCTTAGGTTCATTTGCAAATACATGTTATTTGCAATTTTTCACATCTAAATAAAGTTCACATGGTAAATTTTTCACATGGTAAATTTACCGATGGAAAAATAAAGTTCGTTGGTAAAGTCTATTTGATTTACTGACGGATAACTAATAACTGTCGGTAATGTTATCATTAACTTACTGACGGAATAATCACTTCTGTCAGTAAGTTACCAACAAACAAATCTTTTCCATTGATAACTTTACTGACCGAAACAATAACCGTTGGTATATTCACCGACGGTGACACAAAATGTCCATAGGTAAATTTGCGACGGACATTCTGTGATTCGTCACAAATTATTGCCTACGGCTGCGTCTCCGAAGCCTTAGTCTGTCAGTAAATTCCGTCGCTAACTTAGCTTACCGACAGAATGGGTAAGTTTTTCTTCCGTAATTTCCGTCGCTAAACTTCTTTTTTCTTATAGTGTCGGATGTTGACAAGCACAAAGAGAAATCCAAAACTATGTCATATATGAAGGAACTCATGACAAGTTTGGGCAACCATCGGGCGGTGGAACTTAGATCAACATTTTGTCGAATTATGCTTTAAACTCGTCACTTTGTCAGAAACCATACTAAGCAGTCAAGCAAGGTTGAAGTTATCAATCCATATCCAAAAGAGCAATATCTTGTTGTCTGGACTCCAAGATGCTGTGAAACAACACAATGATTTATATCAAACTTTTGAGGATGCCCATTTCTTTTGTGTAATTAGTTCGTTCAGCTTGACCTAAATCTCGTGAAGCCATAAAATGAAAATAGATTGCTATCGTGCCCATCTGTTTTTGTTCGATGGCTGGCGTTATATGCAAAATTCTCTTCCCCATTGCTGAAAAAGCACATGGCTTTTATCATTATCGTCCACGTTCATAGATAATGCCCAGAGCTCCAATTTCAACCTACTTGACAGCACATAGTTACGACTTACGAGAGAATAAGGAGAAACTAAGATTTTAAACGCTATTGGTTCTTTTTTTTTTTTTTGGTGTAATTTTCAGTTTTCACTTTTATTTTACTTTCAAATAAAAAAATTATTAATGTTTAACGTAGCTATAATTTTATCAGTGATAATAATAAAATTTAATGATCAATTATTTTTAAATAATTAAATAATATGTTTTTAGCTCCTACGAAATCATATTATGAAAAAATAAAAACATAAAATAAAAGCCACTTTTTATAATATTCATAATTTTTAAAATCTAGAGAAAATAAAATTAAAATTCAAACAAATAGATATTTTTTACTAAATTTCAAAATTAAAAAAAAACACATCCTAAGAGTATGGTTGCAAAATTTTTCTCACATTTTTGCTATCATCATATTTCCAAACGTATACAAGTTTTTCTTTCTGTGTCTTAATCATATACATTGTATGTGAGAATTGATCCTATAGCTTCTGTCAACTTATGCTTATGTATTTCAATATCAAAATAATATTTTTCTATTATTTTCTAAGATATTACTATTTTTAAAGAAAGTTTCTCTATTCATCTCCACTTTTTGTTAACGGTAGTCTTACAATAAATGTCCTGTGTTTTTTTTTACAGGTTAATTGCTGAGTTTTTTTTACAAGTTACTATTGTAGAGGTTCACTTTAGTCTGCCCCTGATTGCTTCAAGGAGCTTCTCAGCTATTTCTCAGCGGCGATTTTCAGGCCATTTTTGGGCCTAATTTGTATTTGGTTGCTTTAGGTTTTCCACGATTGGCAGACTACGGGCTGGCATTTCCTTGTTAGGATTGTTTTTTCCTTGGGTCATGTTTGCTAGATTTTGGATTGTCTTTCATGTTCATTATCCTTATGTTTGGCTTTTGGTTGCTTTCCCTTGGCTTGGTGTTATCCTTATCTTGTTCAGGCTATTGCTTTAGCTGGGTGAGCCTTGAGTGGTTTAGACTGTGAACTTTTTTATATTTATTCTTTTGTTTATTAATTTATTTACTGATTTATCCAAAAAAAAAATGTCTTACAACAAATGAACAAAAAAACCAAACCCATAGACCGGAAACCAATACTCTTAGATGTGCATTATCACTGATTTAAAGTAATATCAATTATCAATTGTTTATTGCCTTTTAAATATGAAATTCTAAAGAAGTACAAACACTAACGTTTAGTCATGAATAGATAAATGAGCTTTATCATTTATAATAAATACGACTATGATTGCACATTTGAAGAAAGAAAGAAAGAAATTGGGCCTCTTTTTGGTATAAACACACTGACCTAGCAAGTCGCAAGATATGTTCAATGTTTCCTTCTTCTAGCCCAACCAATGTTTGTTTCTCAAGACCCGAATGTTTGTCAAGCCCTAGTGCATCGTAAAACAAGTTTAACTTGGCATTTCAAGGGCAAGTTAAAAAAGAGTAGTTAATTTAACCTTTGAAGTTTACAATTGTTTGATCCATTTTACTTGCTTCCTATTGATTCAACTCACATAAGTACTGTATGTTAATACCCAATTCATGTAAAAGAATAAGGAATATGGCAGGAGTTTAATTATATCTTCCAAAATCATAATCATCAAATTTCATAACTTAGGTAATAGTGAGGCCTAACTGTATCTTATAAATATTAAAACCAAATTGAATTGAACACTAAATAATAGAGGGCTACTTAACATCATAGTTATAGGAAGACTCTCACTAGCCCTGGGTTCCCCCTCTTAATTGAATATGAATGAGTTGAAACAAATGTATATAAGGTTAATTTTGTAGCAAGCTAAGTAACCCAAAAAAAAAACAATTTGTATCGTGTTACAAATTCAGAGCTTCAAATTAAAAGTTAAGGTCGCATATATGGATCATCTTAGGTCAGGTGTACAATAATCGAGTGTAGCACTCAGAGGTCATTCCAATTAGTACCATGTATCAAGGGGATGCCTACGAGAATAAAAGATAATCAATGAAACAAGAAGTCTCAAGGCAGGTAAAAAGAATCAAATCCCTAACTAATCGAACACCTAGGTTACACTTACATACAGGAGATTCGTAGGCCACCATTCAATTTTTATTTACAATGGACTTTTTTTTCCCTCATTCACGGAGTGGAATTCGCCCCCTTCGTTTCCTTGACAACGACGTTTGTGGGGCAATTGTGCTTGCAGGCCGGAGGACTTGCCCATATTATGAAACTACGCACACTTTATATCATCATAATCTTATAACTTAACCCTTTCACTTTTCATCATGAAAATTCGGTTCCCCGGCCCTTTTGAAAGCTTGGCGTTGTCTAGCAAGATCCCTCACAAAATGGGATTCATTGCAAGATATGTGTTCTTGAATGTCAACTCAACACCAGTTGCTTGACCCGCGAATCAATTACGCCGTTGAGCCCGTCGGGTTTAGTAATTGTGAATAGTTAGAATTCAAACCTATATTTGCTTTGTGACAACAGTGGCTATCGCTTTAATAATGTGTTCCAATGTTGTATCTTAATGGAATAAGAACCATTAATCCTTTTCCTCCAACTGATTTCCATAACATATAAGCATGAGTCTTTCATTGTAGACCCTATACATGAAATGTCAAAATTAACATTCGCTTACTTGAAATTTGAAAACTTGAGTTTACGAGTACCGTCTTATTATCCATCACATAGAGACAAGAAATCTCGATTATTCAAATGTTTTCAGGCCCATGGGGCAGCCATTAGCTAGAGGGGGGAAAGTAGCACGCTTCGGCAGTGACAAGTAGTGGGGCAAAAGCTCAAAATCCCTCCCAACTCCAAACTTCCAAACTAACCCACCCAGTACCATCTTCATATAGTTAATTCGTACAATTAACCATGTTTCATAGGGTTGAAAAGAAAATGAGGTTCATTGCATGTCATGTCATGATTCCACTATTCAGCCGCAAATTGAAAAGGCGGTATCGGAAGAAACCGGCCATTCTCGTTGCTCCCCGCGACACCCCGACTGCACGCGTGAATGTGATACACATAGATAATGTGGTGTGTTTTGGTAAAGGAAAATTGCGGCCATCATTTCTCTGCCTCCGTAAAATTACTAGGATAAGCCTCCTGTTTTCTAACGCATCTTTAATTTAGGATAGATTACATTGTAAATTCTATTGCTTTTGAAATACTAGTTGTAATTATTAACCATGTAATTATTGGTTATTAAATTATTTATTTTAATAGAATATAATAGTTTTATTAATGTTTTTAATAAATATTATATAAGAGATTAAAATAAAATTTATTTATTTATAAAATAATTTATCTTTATATTTTATATGATAAGTAATTGTTAAACATTAAGAACTAAACATATTTTTATTTTTATTTTGAAAAACAAAAAATAAATTTGAAAATTACGACGAAACCAAGCGTGTTCAGGTATGTTCCCATCCGTTAATATTAAATCAAGGGTGGCAAATTTGTTATTTGATTGAAAATTGCGACAAATAAAGGTAATTGAACGAATTCAGGAGCACTTAAATAGCCCCACCTGGTAACAGCACTAGCCACTCAACACTGCCTCTTAACGGCCTACGCTTTTTAGTTGGAAAGCTAAACAAACAGCAATGAAACGCCTCCCTTGCCTCCTCATAACCGCCGTGCTCCTTCTCTTCCACTACCTACCAACAGCAGTTTCCCAAGCCCCGGCGCCTACTCCCGACAACCACATCAGAAATAATGCCACCGACTACATCCGTTCAAGTTGCAACGCCACATTGTACCCCGAAGTCTGCTATTCCTCCCTCTCTCGCTACTCCAGCGCCGTCCAGCAGAGTCCGGGGCGGCTTGCTCGCGTCGCAATCGGCGTCAGCCTCTCCAGAGCGCACAACATGGCAGTTTTTGTCTCTAACCTTTCCCGCCAAGCTGACTACGGCTCCGTCCCCCGCGAAGCGGCCGCTCTCCACGACTGCTTCTCAAACTTCGGCGACGCCGTTGATGAGATCCGCGCCTCGCTCAAGCAGATGCGTCAACTCGGTTCGGCGGCATCATCGGCGGAGTCTTTCCGTTTCCTGATGAGCAACGTGCAGACATGGATGAGCGCGGCGTTGACGGACGAAGAGACTTGTACTGACGGCTTCGAGGATGTTCCCGACAGTCTGATGAAGACGGCGGTTTGTGACCGAGCGGCGAATGTGAAGAAGTTCACTAGTAACGCTCTTGCTTTGGTTAACAGTTACGCAGCTAAGGGAAGTCCTTGATTTACAAAAAGAAAAAAAGAAGAAGAGGAATAACCGTCCAAAATAGAGATAGCGTGGGAGAATCTGAAACAAATTAGGAAGAAGTTAATTAATGGTCGTTTTCGATAGTAATATGTTGTGTGAGTTTGTGTGTTGAATCTGTTGATATGAGTACCGTTCCTCAACCGAAATTGTATATGTGGTATGTCTTTTGAATTCCGATTTACGGTTGTTCTCTCTAGTAGCTTTTTTGTTTTAAACACATGCCTTCTTTTAGTGATATAAATTTATGTCGTTATTTTAGATGATGTTAAAATTATTTAGCCAGACACTTGCATTAATAGAAGATAGTCATGACACTACATAAATGTAACATGAAGTACTTGAGTACATTTTGTGCAATTAATCATGACATTTGAGATCAATCAAGTAATGTCACTTACACCTATAATTAACTTATTTTAAAGGGAGAGGTTGTTCTTTAAAATTGTTGATTTCCTCTATTTTAGTTAGCATAATAAAATTAATTAATCTTGCTTCCTTACTTTGAATTAATAAAAAAAACAATAATTAACTGTTGTGTGTTAAAGTTAAATCAATGAAATTACTTGCGACAACTTACATTAATGATGTAGGCAAGAGTTGGAGTGGGGTAGTATGCTAGGCTAAGCATGATTATTATGTCTACAATTGCATTGTATACAATACTGATATTTTGTTTAGCATAGAGCAAACAACCACATGTGAGCATCCATTATTTCCGAATACTTTAGACCCTAATGATGATTATTGAATAACCTAGAGAAAGTCAGTTAATTGGTTATAAAGTCATATCCTATGGTTTTCTTTTTTTCTTTTCTTTCACCCACTTTTGACCCTAAAGGGCAAACCACCGAACGCATAATAATAGTGGGGCCATTATCTTCTACTTTCTGCATCCATTTTTAATTTCTTTTTCTCCTAAAGAATTCGAAACAAATTATTTATCCTTAATTAGGAAAAGGAGCTGGTACTAAAAAATGAACGTGTTCGTTGCCTTCTTAAATGGATCAAAATGCACTCCTTCTTTATTATCTTTGTGAAACACATAGGAACTCGAATGACATGTACATATTTTGACGGACTTGAAAGGAATAAACTTATAATGTACAAGTGGTTTTACTTTTTTGGTAATTTTTTTTAATGGAATGGCTCCATGTGAAAATGATAGCATTGCATGTTCATATATGTGTTTTTTGTAAGATGAGACATACGAATGACACATAATACGATGCTGAGGCTCCACTTGATTAACTCATCACCAGCTCAGTGCATAGCGAACTTAGTGTGCATGTGAGCACCTGGAGTCGGTAAGAGCTACTCATTTAATTGTGAACATGATGTGAGGAGATGAATTGTTTGGCTTGAAATGGTAACGCATTGGATGTATCAATGGAGAATAAGCAACCCGTGAAATGAAAAGACTAGAACTGTTGGCTTGCGAACAAAATACATCTAACTGGAAGACAAAGCGTGATGCCCTTAGGATTGGTTGTTCTCATAGTTCACGAGATGCTAAATTAATTGCTTTGCTTCTTATTCAGCTCCATACGTCCAAATATATCTCCTAGCGGACAAGCGCATTGAAATAATTTGCAGAGAGTTGGTGGCTGAGAACACCCATCTTTAGCCTTCCAGCATTCAAGGTTAATGGAATATATTTGTCTGTTTTTTGACCAAAGGTAATGAACCCGACATCATGAAATTTTCCTTTAAAACGTGTCAATTTACCGATTCTGGTAATTATATATTAATCCAAATATTATCTATATTTCCAGGCGGCCTCTCCTCTCCACATTGATACGTGTCTATCGTTTTAGGATCTATTAAACGACCGTGGTTTAATTGTAGACCTTTACCAACGACGCCTATGGATGATCATGTTTACTCGCAAATGGTCCTAATTATTAGAATCTAGATAATGATTCAAATAAACATGATCCAATGTTGACTTTTTGTCAAATTGTATGATACATTAGAAATTTTAACTCATTTTCATACCTAAGAGACTTTTTCTGTGTCACATTTGATGAGAATGAGGCAAATATATAAAGGGAATCAGTGAGATCAATCCTAAAAGATAGTCTCCATGTGATGACTATGATTATTCACTTTGGTCAACTATTCTCCTTTCATTAAAATGATCCATTGGGTGCATAGTAATGATGTCTTTATCGTATTTGTGTCAACTCCATCGGATTTTGTCCTGTCCTGTCACCTCAGTCATCTTAATCAATCGAAGAAACTTGCAATTTTCGTTTGTGAACTACTTGGAATTAACCGACCATGGATGGGTACCATCCAAGGTTAATTGTATTTTTTTTCCTATTTCCTATTTTTAAATTTACAAGCACCGAAGTTTTATTTAAATTTGCTTTACAAATACACAACCGACTTAAGAGACTTTAATATTTTTATACAACAATACTCGTTTTCTCTTTTAATTTACTAAAACCATTTCAACAAAATTTATTAACAATTTAAGATTTAATGGTTCAAGTCAATATGAATTAGGGTAAAAGTATCCAAACTTTCTCTCTATACTCATTAAAAAAAAAAACTCTTATTGTTCAAAAATAATTAAAAGAAATACCTTTTAGTATTAAAAACACTAAAATTGTATGTTTTATTAAATTTTTACAAAAACAAAATTAGTTTATTATAATTATATAGGCTTTATTACATGTTTAAAAGTCAATCACATATAATAGAAATTAAAATAATTCTACATAAACTTAGTATAAAATCCTTTTAAAAATATTATGCTATTATAAGGTATTTTAAAATAATTTTGTATTAATAAAAGTATTTTTAAAAATAAATAAAATTACAATGTCATCTTTTATCCATTACTAAAAAGGGGTCTCCAAACTCAATTTTTTGGATATATCCTCACAAATTTAAAATTATATTATAAAATATGGGGATATATAAAATTTAAATAGGAGGATTATATTAAAATATATAATTTAAAAATAAGTTTATATAATAAGAGGATGCATGATAAAATTTAAATAAGAGTATTATATTAGGATAATATTTATAAAATAAGAGGATATATAATAAAATTTAAATAGAATAATTATATTAAAATAAATAACTAAAAACAAACAAACACTTATGAATAATAAAATTATTTCATTCATATATATTTATAAAAATAATTTCTTTTTCCAAAACTAGGAGTGTAATATAAAATTAAATTGTTAATTTTAAAAATTTTAAGTTGACCCATTATTTTGTTTAAGTAACACTAATTTTTCCTTGTTGAATTTAAGTGAGATGTAGCTGTAACTTCTCTTTAGAATTTAGGTTTCTTATGTCCTGATCAATCTCTGTCCTCTCTTTTAGATCTACTCTTCTTTGTCTCTCTCTTTTTTTAATCCTTTGATTTCACTTATTTATGTACTCTGTTGCTTTTTGTTCTCTTCTTAACCTTAACACATTTTTATTGTTTTTAATAACGCTCTCATTTGTATTTTCTCACTCCATCTTTAATCATGATTCCTGTCCTCTTTTAGTATGTTTACTAATAGTTCAGAGAATCACATCGAGGAAGAGGCTCCTTCTCAACTGTCATACTTTGTCATTTTTCCACTACTAAGCAGACCTTTTACCAACACCCTTGGAACCCAAATTCCTTGCTTACCACTAACCAGAAAAACCTTGTCCCTAATTAAGACCAGCCTCCTCTTTCTCCTACTGGGAAAACCACCTGGTACTAGGTGATGTCTCTCCCCAAGATAAGTTATGCTACATTCCTCCTGCATACTCGGAAGATAACAACCTTATAGCTCCATCACTAGAAGTGCTAAAAGAAGTAGCTTTGAAACGCACAAACCCTCTAATTGGTTTCTTCACTGATAAAGATAATAACTGATGATGATTTCTATGTTCTTAGGTCCTTTCTCCATCAGCAGTTTGAGATGGAAGACAATAGTAACTTGAGCTATTTTTTTTTGTTAAATTTGCAATAGAACTACGAGTTCTTAGGCTAGACATAAACTCTAGTGAAGTTCCACCAGGACGTTCCTATCGTTTTATAGGCCCAAGGCGAAATAAAAAAAAGTTCCAATAAATCGACAATGTACTTAAGTGTACATGTTTGCATGAAACATAAATAACTCAATTTATAAGTCTACATACTCAACCAAATATTAAATGATCATAACATCAGCTAATAATATTTTACAAATATCATTAACAATAAAATAACTAAAAATAGTAACAATAACAATAAAATAGCAATAGTAGCAATCAAACAACAATATTAGATTGCAAAACAATAAGAAAATTACACTAACAAATACACAGAGGATCATGATTTATGAAAAACAATTTCTTCGTGCATTTCTAGATGCAAAATCATTAATAATATTATCAAGATCAGTATTGTCCAACATATTCTTCTCAATATATAACATAACTAAATCATTCAACCTTTCTTGTAATATTGATGACCTCAAGTAGGTTTTCAATAATTTTAACTTTGAAAAACTTCTCTCAGTTGATGCTACAATCATAGTTATAGTCAATATAATTCGATAAGTAATTGAAGCATTTGGATAACAATCTGCAGCTTTAACAAATTCTAAAATTTCAAATGATGACATTAACTCATTTGGCAAAGTCATTTGTAATACTTTTAATTCAGAAAAAGATAATCTAAATCCATATCTGACACATTATCATGAGAAAAAGTCGTCGTAAAATTAGTTCAACATTATCTTAATTTGTTATCATCCAATGACCTCAACTTCCTTGAATCAAATAAGAATCCAAAAATATTATCAAATGTCGTTAATTGTTCAA
>JAOSBL010000210.1:7615070-7626180 GCA_027568915.1 Erythroxylum roraimae
GATCTTTTTTAGGCATCTCAAGTAGGGAAGAGTTGTTTCTTTTTTCTGAAACAACTCTTCCCTACTTGAGATGCCTAAAAATCTGGACTGTTACAACTGAAAAATAAAAAAAAAACATAATCTTAAGAAGATTTTGTTTAATATAAAATCTGGTCTTTTGGAAAAACAGATCTTTTTGGAACTAAAATGCCAGCTGTTCATCATCCCTTGTAATTAGGTTCTGTAACGAGTATTCTGTAACTATTATTACTTTCGAAGCTTAAGACTCAGATGAAAATAAGTGTTTTGCAACTATTAAATGCTAATAACGTTGTAAGCAACGTTTTCTCCATTAAATGTTTAAGACTCTTTATTACTCACCAGTCAACACCAACTTTTCTCCATTAAATACCTATTAAATGCTTAAGACCCTTAAAGTGCCCCTTTATATGATGGGCCCTGGGCAGGTGCCCTGGTTTCCCCTGCCCAGGGCCGGCTCTGAGTTCCACCTAAAACCAATTGATAGCAAGTGAAGTAGCTCACTAGACTCATATATTAGTCTTCTTTCTTCTCTTTTTTTATTATGGAATACTTACTTGTGGGTATTCTCGACACTTCCCCTCATATATGAGTACCTTTTTACTTAGGCAATCTAGAGAGGTACGTAAATAATCCTCATTAGGGCTAGACTTCTGATTGAGGTCAAATAGGTCCCCTTCTAGGGAAAATAATACTGCTGGGTTACTTGCTCTTTGCAGACTTCAAATCCTTATGTAGTTGCTTAAATGATGGGCTCCTTTTTATGGCAAACAGTAGGCCAAGATTTTTATTGGCTCTGATACACAGTTAAATTTGTAATAAGCTTACAGGCTCACATGAAAAGAAAATTTAGACTACACATAAGCCTAAGTAAGATTCTATCCCAAAATTAATTGGCAGGAGGTGGGGTAGCTCACTAGACTTGTATGTTGGTCTTTTTTCCTCTCTTTTTTTGATACGAGACAATGGATGCTATGAGTCTTGGGCTATTCTAGTATCTAATAGTCAACTAATTATATATAAAATTAGGGGTCTCTTCCTTATTTAGTTTGATTCATTGTACCTAAATACTCTCTTATACATTTGATGATACACATAAATGAAACCAACAGAAAACTTTTTCTAATCTTATTCTCTTTCTATAGTTTCTTCCATGAATACAGGTAATTTTATACGGGACAACAATTGTGAAACTCTTCTTACAAGCTAGCGATAACTTCACTCATGGTAGTCGAGTTCCAACTGTTTAACATTAATATTGTTAGTTTATTTTCCACCTCTGCAGTGCGTAGGAGCTTATGAACAAAGTCATAATGTTAAATCTACGTGCATTCCTATGTTAATTTCTAACCTGAAGTTGATCTCCTTGAGTTTGAACTCTGTAGATGAGTTTAATCGTCCGTATAAAAGGACAACCGTAATAAGAAAATATGAACTCGAAGTTGCCAAAATTGAATGCTGTATGATTGAAACAAGGATGATGAGTGGCTTCTTCAGTGATTAAGCCAACAAAGTGATTGTATGTGTTTATATGTAAAAATATCTTTAATTCTTATTTTTATTTGACATTAAAATTTAATACTTTGATACACTTAATACACTGAATAAATCAACCTTGGCCAAATTCAATTGATTTTGTCGAGTGCATTGGGATAGTACAACGCGTATTCATCTCTCCTTTAAAGGGCATGACCTTAACATTCACATCCAGAAAAGAAAAGCCATTGAAGCCCATCATGTGCTTGGCGTCGGATCCAACACGCGTTCTACTTTTCGTTTTGGGTGGGAAAAGACCATCCAATTACTGCTTGTTTGGAAGAATGTTAAAAGTAACAGAAGAAAACAAAGCCATTCTCTGGGTGTTCATTTGGGGCTCTGGTTGAAAAGGCCCAGACGTAGAGCTGGGTGGTCATGGCTGTCGCTTAAGCAGTAACTGGGTTCATCACCAATCCAATACTTTAAGCATTTCCATTCGAGCCCATTAGGATTCTACATTAACTAAGTTGAGTTTATATGATATGATGTCCAGCTAAAAAAGGAATAAATTTAATAATCTTAAAAACTACTATGACATTATTGTTTTCGAAAAGTGTCCAAAACAATCACTGTGGTTTGATCAATAAGTCACTGTCCTAATATTATTCATTATAGTTTAATTAGATTTCAATTGGATAAACTAGGAGTTAAAACTAGTATTTAAGTGTAATAATTATATTTATAAAATGATAGTTATAATAATATGATGAATATTTAAAGCTAAATTCTAATAATACATATTTATTTAGTGTAATTATAAATAAAAGAAAATTTTATGTAATTGACCCAAAAACAGTGAAAGGCTGAAAGCTACTCTGTGATAGTTTAGGCCTTTGGACTTGTAGCTGGCAGCGGCATATTATACGGAATAATAGTGCACCTATCAATTTCGAAATGAAACTAGCGGAAAGTGCGATTGGATCACCATGTCTGTCAACTGTCCTTTTAAATGCAATTGGTTAACACGTCAGATGTAGTTATCTAATGAATAGTCAAAGGTGATTTCGCATGCCAGTTGTGCTGAAAAGTGCCCTAGTTCATGTAACTATTGATACTGATTTGGCAACAATTGCAAAAACTGTGACACGACTTAGCCTCCCATCGTTACTGTCTGGTATTTGCAATTAATTAAGGAGGCCACATCAAAGCTGCACGAAGATGGTTTATGTCTTGTTTGCTTCATTTAGAAATAATCAATACATGACATTGTGCAAGAATGGATAGACAGTCTAAGTACCAGTTGTTGTAAATTGATGTTTAAGAATCTTCATCCAGTGTCCAATAATTACCTGTAAATAATGCTACAGACTCTGCTACCTTCATCAATAGATTCACAAAACACCATTTTAATTAATTCGTATCATATCTAACAAAAATTATCTGTGCCTTTGCATTATTTCCACAATTAAGCCTCTTAAGATTAGTCCCATCCACTCCTTATCATTGCTTACAGTGCAAGATGAGCACCGAACCTCTCACTGTGACGGCTTTTCGCTTGATTTTGGACCACAAGTACGTCGTGTGACGATACTACATTACTACTTCATTTTCATGTCAATTTAATTTGGTTACAAATTATTATTAAGCTGTGCATTAATTTAAAGAAAAATGTTAAAAAAACTAGTGGTTGCTATTATTAAATGTATTTTCATTTTTCTGTAATCAAGTCTTTTCTTTGTTAGTCATGAGGTCATGATATGTTCCTAGCTTCATGTTTAAGATTTCATGAATGGACGGATGAAACCTAATAACACAAAATGAGAAGTTAATAAAATGTTCCATGCATGCTATGATCTCTATCGTACATTGCAGGTACCTCCAAGTATTGTTTATCCCGTACGATATGCGTACTCGAGACAAAGCCCCAGTTTTACGAATTTGTCTAGGGGCAGCGTGAACACGACCCATGGAAAAGTGCCAACAACTCCAAATCATATTGCATCGGACAAAACCATTATATACGCATAACTTGAGCAAGAAGGAAAACACGGTTTCTGCACCACTCATTTTGTGGCTTCTAATTGATTGATTCATGACTTCAAATGATGTCGCTAATTATAGAAAGTTTAAGGTCCTGCACCTTTTGAAGATTAGTGGATCATCTTACTAAATTCCAATCTTGAAGTAGGCTGCTTGACCAATAAGAAATTGAACTCTTAATATATGAATTAAGTTTCTTTCGCATTGTTTTCAGTCAGTTGTAACGCAACATCAAGCCTCACCAATCATAGTCATGGAAAGATAATCAAGTCCTGGATCTTTATATCTTTCTAACCAACGAAAAGACAATACCTTTTGAGAAATTCAAGACGAATAAAAGTTAATATATGAATCCCAATTTGTTATTCAGTCATCTTTGTGATTACTGTTATATTTACGAACATATGACTGATTAAGAAGATAGAGGATGATTTAAGAACATATGCACGCACAATAAAAAGGATGATATCAAGTTGAAATTAGAAATAAAATTTATAATTAAAAACACATAAATATACAAAAAATAAATAAAAATTCTGGACTCCCGTGATTTTATAAAATATTTAAATATAAGAGAAATAAGAATTAAAAAGAAAAAAATAGAATAAAGAGTAATCTTAAAGAAAGCTGGGTGTTTATTAAAAAAAATTGAGTTGTATTGAAAGGTTGAATTAAGAAATCCATTATAGAGTGTGAAGAGAAAACTTTCTAAAACTATTACAAATAGAATTTAAGGATAAAGCAATTAATTCAAGTTTTTGAAATTTATGTGCCAATTAATTAATTAATAATAATAATCTATGGACGAAAATTTATTACTTATGAGAGTATTTGAAAGTTGGTTTGTTTATGACTGTCTTTACTAATTTTCATCTGGTCAGTACCTACTAATAATACTGGTGCTTTACAATGACTATCTTCTCAACGTGATTCGAAGTTCATACACATTGTGACTGTCAGCATGTGCGTTACTTAAAACTATTTGGAAAGAATGGAATGGTAGACGATTTGAAACAAAGCCCCAAGTCTTATCTATAATAAGACCGTCGTCAGCATCCATGAATTAACATTGAGAGGTGATACGTACAAATTAAAGAGTTATTTGATTTCACTTTTATTTTTCTCCTTCTTCATTTCTAATTTATATTTAATTATTAATATCAATATAATTATATTTTTATTATTAATGATACTTAAATATTAGATAAAATTTAAAGATAAATGAATTAAGTAAAAAAAATTTATTTTTTTTAATATTTATTAATAACTATAGTAAAATATTTCCTAATTTTTATTAAAATAAGCACAATTTAATAAGGAACCGTTATTTATAAATCAACATTTTAAATATATTGTAATTGTTAAAACTAATTTAAATTGGAATTTGTACATTTAAAGATATTTTAAACTTAATATATAATCATTAAATTGAAAATATGTTTATTTTCCACAAAGTAAAATTTAAAGTAATTATAAAAACTAAAAATATAATCCTTATTATTAATTAATATTAAATAATATATATTTAGATTATGGCATAAAAACAAAAACAAAAGTTAAAATCCAGTTTTTATGATTTGCATAATTTGTGAAAAGTGGAAAAAAAAACTTAAAACTTAAAATTAAAAAATCAAAAGATAAGATAGAAACCAACAGGTTTAAACTATTATTGATGGGGCAAGTCAAACAAGTTATATAGCATTACTTAACCAAGTACATATTGTACAAAGTACTTGTAATAATAGGAACAGAAGACGACAACAGTGAATTAAATCATCCAAACTGTCCGGAAATGCTGCAAGCAAGAGTTGTGGAGTGCTATGGCAGAAACGGAAAAAGCAATCCTTGAGAAGATAAATACTTTGTCATTATCACATTTAATGATCATCTCTTTGAAGGCCACTATCCATTTTCTATTGATCTTCTATTCACTTCTCTTATAATACTAATTTTCTCTTCCCATGGTTTCACAGTAATAAGTTGGACTCTGTCTCCTACGTATACGAACTGTTTGGAAAATAAAAAAAGCACGTTGCCCCTAAAATAGAACCATCATGTTCTGCATAGTCATTTTCATTTTGGTTTTAGCGGAGGTCTTTACCCCCTATTGATTTAGCAATTGTTTGTTGATGGCAATTTCAGAGGCAAGGCATGTCCAACAAGCAAAAGCGTACTGCAATGACCTGATCTCTAACTCCCTTAATCTATTCAATCCTAACGTCCTCTTAGCCACACACTCGATCTCATCCTTAATCAATTGTCTTATGCAATTTCGAGTGCAAGTTGCTTAATTATATATCAATGCTTGACTTTTATTTCTGACCCTATAAAAACGGAAGTGGTGGTGAAGGATATTCAGTTCTGTTTTAAACGTCAAAGCCAAAGATTATGGCCCGTAACGAAGGTGGAAGTGTGGAACACGCTTTGAATGGTCCCCAAAACCCGTATGATGCAAGTACTAACCCTACTACGAATCTTTTTAAATTTCTGGCACTCACACTAATTACATCAAACATTTCAACCATGGCGGACCTTTGTGTCCTAACAATTTATTCTTCCAATTTCCCACCACACGTCACATGATTAATTAAACTAGAAATACGACTTCACTTGGCCGGCAAAGAGTGAACGATGATCACCAAAGGAAATTTTAATTTTTACAGTTTTTACGAATGCACAGAGTTCAAAATTTCTAAGATGGGAGCTTTGAGGAAAGAAAAGGTGAAAGTCTGCCATGGTGTCCCGATAACGTGGTTTCCACAACACAGGGAGAAAAGTAATTTTTAGGAAATTATATCTGTTGTTCATGCACGCATAATCATTTTCAACAGTAAATTTTGGTTAATATATTGCTTTCCACGACACATGAGTATGAAACCTTGATAGTGGTGGCATTTCTTGAAGACGTGTGGTCGTTGTTCACACGCATGCATGCACCTATAGCGTTGGAATACATGAAATTTTATTATGTTTTGGCATTCGCATTCGATTTTATTCTATGCTTGTTTCCTTTTGGATGGAGATCAAGGCTTAGAAAATTCGTGAATCACGACTTCAATAATTAGCAAATGGTTCAAACTTGTAAACCAAAACAACTAACAATAGTATCTTACTAATGTTTAAATACTAATTTCAAGCATATCAAAATAATTTTAAAGAGCATACACATGTAAATCATCAAGATTTTTTTTATTTTTAAAATCGAGACACAATTATGAAATTAACGGTCAATTGTTTGTAGAAAACTATTTAGGGTTATATGATCCATTTCTTTTACATTACAAAAAAAAAAAGAAACTGAGGATCATAAACAACTTTACAATTTTCACTAAAATCTGCTATTCTATATTATCGGTTACCAGAAAGTACTTATGTGGACTTAAAAGCAGAACTCCATACTAACATAATTTCAGGTACATGAAGGGCATCGTAGTTTGGTATCAGTTTGACGCACCATAAAGAACAATATGTCCTTTTTGTCGAGCTGAGGACCTGATCTAATGCTTGAATATACCTATGTGGTTGTGACTTTTATGCCTATCACAATGGTTTGGATTACACAGTCGACCATTGTAAAGAGTGATGTTACACTTTGAACCTGACCAGCGCAGTACGGTGAGTAGTCTAATCAGCTTTTCCCCTTATGGATTCAGTGGCTTATTAGGATGAAAATAAAGTGTCAGAGACGACAAGAGACCCAAAATGTTCCCGAGGAGTGAAGGTGGGGTTTGGCCCTTGAGAAATTGATGTCGAAACATTATCAGAATAAAGGGCTTATGTTTTGATGATACATATTAACTAGCGGAAAAGTAGGGAGGATTTTGCATAGAAGAAACACTATGGAAATGACTGGTTTTCCCCGTCATAGCTATTAGCATACAAGGAAACATTGAACACTATATGTAAACTGAAGCAAAACAAGCGGTCTGAACTGAACCACCACCGCTACTACAGCTAAAGATACATAAAAATATGTAGTAGAAGTACTTTCATGTCACCGGCTATCCTTGAGTGCGGACAAACTGTATAATGCAATATTTTATACAATAAACCTATATCTTATTAATAGAGGTAAATAAAATTATGTTGTACACGGAATGCATATAAGTTGTTACGATTTTGTCAGAAGAGGTGAGAAGAAAAACATCAAGAGGAAGAGAGAAATATAGAATCCATTGATTTACAGAGAGAAACAGATATTATGCATACAGATTTTTCATGCCTTGTAGCTGTTAGTATACGGCTTTAATACACACCTATTATACTCTAGTCTCTCGTCCAACTTAATAACACCGGACCTTTTATTTAAACGATGTGCTTCGTCTTCCTTCTAACTTCTGTAACTATTTATGTTTTTTTATTATTACTTATCATCTTCCCCGCTCTTTTCTGTAACAATTCCCCTCTTTTTAACACGTTTGTCTACCAAGTTAATTTCCAAATAGCGTTCCTGGAGATCAAAGAAATATTCCCAAGTTGTGTCAACATTTCCTCCATCTGACCATTGCACTAACAACTGAGTTACTGCCCTGTTATTTTTTTTTGCAATGTGTTTGTCTAATACTGCCACGGGAATTTGCTCCACAGGGTGATAAATTCTGGCAAAGCTGACGAGACTCTACTCCGATCCAATTGTTCTCTCTTCAGTTGTGACATATGAAACACGACGTGTATTAAGGAGGTTGCTGGTAGCTCGAGTTTATACGCCACCTTTCCTATTTTCTTCATCACTATGTACGGCCCATAATATAGGGGAGATAGCTTTTGATTGTTCCTCCTCTGTAGAATGTATTGCCTATACGGTTGAAGCTTGAGCAACACCATTTACCCAATTTCAAATTTGCACTCTGAATGCCTGGCTTCTGCATACTGTTTCATTTTGTTTTGAGCTCTCTATAAATGGAACCTCATTATGTTGATCATTGTTTCTCTGTCCTTAAAAACTCGATCCACTTTTGTCGCCTTCAAGTCCCCCGCTATATACGACGTGTACACTAGCGGAGGATAGCTGTATAACACCTCAAAAGGTGTGGAATTGATAGATGGACGATATGTAGTATTATACCACCACTCCGTTAGCGATAACCACTCACTCCATCGTTGAGGGGTTTCACTGCAGAAGCACCTCAGATAAGTCTCTAAAAACTTTTTCACCGCTTCTGTTAGACCGTCAGTTTGAGGATGGTAGGCGGTGGAATATTTGAGTTGCACTCCTTGTAATATAAGTAGCTCCTGCCAAAATTTACTCATGAAAATTGGGTCTCTATCGCTGATAATTGATTCTGGCATCCCATGTAATTTAAACACGTTATTAAGAAACAATTCCACGATTTCACAAGCAGCATAAGGGTGTTTTACCGAAATGAAGTGAGAGTACTTAGTGAACCGATCAACAACCACAAGAATCATCGATTTTTCTTTAGATACAAATAGCCCTTTAATGAAATTAATATTGACCTCCCTCCAGCTTCTCTCTGAAATTTTAATCGGTTGCAGCAGTCCCGGATACACTGAATTGTCATATTTGTTTCTTTGGCAATTCATGCAATTCTGGACATATCTCCGCACATCTCTTGCCAGTCCCTTCCAGAAAAACATATTTTGTATCTTTTTTGTTGTCGCCATTGCCCCAGCATGACTGCCCATTGCCTCATCATGGCTAATTCTGATTATTTGTTGCTTCAACGCTTTGTTATCACTAACCACCAAACGACATTTCCACCTCAACAGTTCATTTTTCCACTCATACACACTAGAATTCAGTGTGCCATTTCTCAATTTACTAATTATTTCCTGCATCATTCGATCCTCTTCCCAAATCTTTTTAATCTCATCCAGTAAATCACCATGTAACTACGTTATCGACAACATCATTATTTTCGCACTTGTGATTCTTGAAAGTGCAACTGCAGCGTTATTCTCCTTCCCATTGTAACACACTATTCTTATAGAGCATATTCCTAAACGTAACGATGATATTCGAGAAAATACTCTACAGGGATGGTACGTTAAGACTATCGAAATAACACATTACAAACTTTTCACGCATCAGACATATCTTAAGCAACTCATATTTCATTTGGGCCCATTTTAATACAAACATATTCAATCAGAAAAGTTATTACATTTCAGAATTCATGTGTACATAATACAACAGTTGCGTAATGCAATGCTTAATACAAATTAACTAAACACATATGCAGGTGCTAACTGATCCCGACCCTTAACTCATGCTCATTTACAATGGTTAAACTCCAATTGGTCTAATTGGATAACTCCTCTGAACCTGAAAAGTCACGTTGTAATTTTGGTGAGTTTTGTGAACTCAGTAGAGTAACCATCCTCAATGGTCCACTCTTGTCATACAACACAACAGTTCATATTATCATGTAATTCACATTAACTTGGTCACATCAAGTAATATTATGAATCACTTGTTCACAAATCTCATATATAATTCAAACACAACTTCATATCATTTATTATCACATATTCATACAAGGGAAGTCATCATAACAATGTAGTTATTCAATTTATTCGTATCATATTTGAATGTAATGTTTGTGAGACTCAATTCACTTATTACGTTGTTGTGCCTTTTTCACTGTCCCATATCCGTTGTGGATACCGGGCTCTTTCATATTGTCCCTTATCCGTTGAGGATACAGGGCTCTTTAAACACATTGAACCTTAATCTCTTTCCATAATTGTCTGAGCTTTAAGATCTTTTTCACTGGCAACATCAGTCACAATTGCCTTAATATTTCATGCATTGGAATGAAACACATTCCTCAATTTCAATCAATTATGCACATTCATATTCTTTCTCATTCGCAATTTTCATCGGACTTTTAATCTGGCATTCAACATTTAAGTTGAGCAACAAATAGTCAGTCACATTCACATTCAAGTAACACTTCCAATGTTCTATGCATACATGTAGGACGTTGTTGATAGTTACTTCTGAGTTCAAGTTTACACCACCCATGATAGTTACAGGTTTTGTGTTTCCGTTAGGGAGAGTTATAGAATCAAACAGGACAGAGGGTTTTATGCAAGAGTAATGTTTTATATCTGAACATATATGAGCAGATGCACCTGAATCTACTATCCATGAAGCTTTGTCATACAAAGCACTATTTGATCCATGCAGAGATAAATTCTTACCTGCAAAATTGCCAAAAGCAACATGGTTGGTTTATGCATTACCTTTACCTCCCATGCACCTCATTAGTTCGTTTACTTGTTGAGCAAGCACGTTGATATCCACCTCCTTCTTAGTTTATTCTGTGTTCACTGGTCTATTGCCAATAGGTATTTCCATCACAACATCAGCATGGTGACCGCAGGTTTTAGCCCTTTTTTCTTTTATCTCCTTGAACCAATCTAGCATTCCATGTAATTTAAAGCAGGTGCCGATAGTATGCCCCTTTTCATGACAGTGTTCATAGGACTTGTCCTCTTTTCTTGAATTAAATTTCCTCTTATTGTAGTTGCTCAAGTTTGTTAGAGTAGTGCCCTAAAGGCAATCTCCTTTAGCGCGTTTTGTACAAAGTTATGTATAAATAAAGAAAGG
>JAOSBL010000210.1:7631848-7645538 GCA_027568915.1 Erythroxylum roraimae
GGACACAAGATCCTGGGATTTTTCTGGGAACGTCTCTGAACAAATGGTTTGTTCTTCCGCTGCGCGTGCATGTGATGCACCAACGAGACGATCCCCAACAAAGTTACCACCGTATCTACCCTCAGCTCTTTTGTAACTTCCCTGCTTAGCCATCAATGCTAAAATCATGTGGTCTCCTTCTCCATGGTTCTGTGATATGTTTTTCTGCCTCTCTATTGTCAGAATAATGGAGTAGGCTCTACTCACTGGTGGCAGCGGGTCATTCAACATAATCTGTCCTACCACATGGCTATATTCCTCTCTTAACCCCATCAGAAACTGAGCAAGCCTTATATTGTTCTCCACAGATCTATTTTTATCATTGGCTTCACAGACACATCTTGCAAAGGGCATCAAACAATTCAAATCATCCTACAGTTTTTTTAACTTCGTGAAATATGCAGTCACCGACCCATTCCCTTGTCTTAAGTTTCCTATTTCTTGCATTAGCTGATAAATACGTGGCCTATCACTCTCTCTGTATCTAGACTTCAATTCCTCCCACAAATCTCTAGCAGATGCAACTACCAGAAAAGAATCAACGATTTCTTTGCTAATGGAGTTTACGATCTAGGAGGTTACCATTTTGTTTGCAGTGCGCCTTTTCGGGGGAGTGATGGGTTGTTCTCCGGTTTATTGATATCGCCGTTTACAAACCCCATCTTATCCTTAGCCCCTAATGCAATACTCATGGATCGGCTCCATGATAGGTAGTTATTTCCATCAAGTAGTGAGGTCACCAAGATACACCCTGGGTTTTTGGATGCTGCGATGGAATAGGAGTCAACCTTAGCGTCATTCTCGTGTGTGTTAATATCACTATCATTCTCGTCATTTTGAGACATGATGTGAGTAGTGTTAATGAATCAAGGGTATATCCTGCTCTGATACCATGTCAAAACCATGGGAAACGACAGAAATAGGAGGATGGGAGAGAAAACTCACAATTTTTCATTATACAAAAAAAAAAGACAATGTATATGGTTTTATACAAGTGAAGGAGAGTAAAAAGACAAAAGGGAATCGTAACTAATTGTCCTTTCTATACAGGCTGTACATGATCTCTGTATTTTTGCGTTGTTGTTTTTATTGTGTGGCTGTGTCATAGGTTCGTTATTTTGGCAGGTTTCGACAATTCTTACATTGATGGCCAATGCTATATTTTTTGTCACACCAGAAATAGAGGCCCTTTGCCCTTTTCTCATCAAAATCCTTGCTACTGAAATGCTTATGGGGTTTAAAAGTTCTTATCAATGATGATGGTCATAACGTCGACGTTAGTGCAGGTAGTATTCCGTCAGATGGTGACCTCCGAATGACATTCGTCGACTGTGAACCACGTGAGTTTGAATTGAAATTGCTATTATCATTCGCTCCTTTCATCATTGTTCCGTGTTTAAACGCCGTGTTCCCCGAGGACCTCAAGATTGCCTCCTGCTTACTAGCTAGCGTATAAGCTTGATGCAAGGAATAGGGCTCATGTAATTTCACTGTCACTCCAATCTCTGGTTTAATTCCTTTAATGAAAAACCCCTCCAAATATTCTTCAGATAGCATCAACCTGTTGGAATGGTAATCGAATTGCGCACAATAGTCTAGGACTGTTCCCTATTGTTTCAACTCCTTAAAATTACCTACCGGATCATCAAACATTTCTTCATCAAACCGTTGCTTCAAAGCCTTTGTGAACTCCTCCCATTCCACTACTTTTGTCTTGTTACGATTTCTAACATACAAACGATACCATTCCTGAGCTCATTCATCCATGTGTAAGATTGCCATACTTACCTTTGTCTTTTCAGGAGTCTGATCCAACAAGAAAAACTGCTTGTATTGGTACAACCACAGTTTAACGTTCTCACAATCAAAAGGCGGGAACACAATCCGGCTCATTCTTGTAGGTGTTACGTTCCTGTCTCGCTCTTGCCTTACTGGACTACTCTGTGGTTTGGGTTTGGTCGTTCCGACCTCTCCTCTCTGTTTCTAAAAATTATGCAAAAGTAAGGCTCTTAATTCTGTCATCTCTTTTTCTACCTTTTCTGGTCTAATTTGAATCTCAGAAATCATCATCTCATTCCGATCTTGTGACTTTAAGAACATCCTCTTCATCACACTCTTCAAGTTTTCTTCTACTCTTCGTAACTCAGTGCCTCTGGTGCTTTCAGCCATTGTTGCTCTTTACGGGGTCGACTTCTTTGATAATAATTGTTATAGACTAAAAATGGATAACGGAATGCATATAAGTTGTTACGATTTTGTCAGAAGAGGTGAGAAGAAAAACATCGAGAGGGAGAGAGAAACATAGAATCCATTGATTTAGATAGAGAAACAAAAATTATGCATACAGATTTTTCATGCTGTTGTAGCCGTTAGTATTCGGGTTTAATTCACACCTATTATACTCTAGTCTCTCATCCATCTTAATAACACTGGACCTTTTATTTAAACGTTGCGCTTCGTCTTTTCCGCTCTTTTCTTTAACAAATTAATGCTTGAGCTTAAGAACAAAAAGAAAAAGAAGGTACTTTTTGTTCATATTTCCCGTCATTTTTTTAATCAAAATGTGATGAGAGTACGTGTACGTATGAGGCAGGACAGATCATCAAAGATGCTCCAATGGACAGGACCTATACTATGTATGAATTGGATAGACATGGTTACATATGTACCTAAGAGCGGAAAGAAAATGAACTGGGAAGTACAAGTCAACTTCATATTCGCCCAAAACCAACGGCAATTAATTCAAGGTTTCAGTCGCCAGACTTCGTCGACCATTCTGATTGCGATCCAGTGTTGCAAGGATTAACAGTCACATATAGTTTTTTATTAAAATTTAAACATTAATAAATATGGTAATAATTGGCAACGATTATGATTCAAATTTTGCGACCCTGTTGGTACAAACTCCAATCTCCCAAAAAGACCCTTAATTACATTGATTCATCTTCATTGTTACTGGTCCAGCACTTTTATATAGTAAGTCACGTGTAGTTGGTCTCTTTCAGCATTTCCAAATATGAACTGGGAAGTACTGATGATATATGGCTGTCAGCTTGACACTTGTGCATGTAATATTGATCTCAATTCCTCCTGGTGATAAGTGACCCCACATGACCACTTGGCCTAACATGAACTTGACAGTGAACAATGAAAGACCACAGCTTTTCTGCACCTAAACTCACGAGAAAAAGAAGTCCCGGTTCAGCCCAAGACGGTCACGGGTCATTCGTGTGCTTTTGGAAATTTCGATATGCAAGGTTCCGCATAGAACTAACTTATCAAGAACATATCATCTGCGTGCCCGTGTTAACGTAAGATTGGTTTTCAAGGTGTTAAAGTTAGGATTGGATACTTTTATGATATTTCATTTTGTTATAAAGAACTTATTTTTTTGTTTAAAAAATATTATGAAGAAATAAGTTTGTGTTTGAAACTTCAAATAGATTTATAGCAAAGAAACAAAGCAAACTTTTTCTAATAAATGATCAAGTTGACCAAAATATTGTATTCTAAGAAGACCTAGAAAGTAAAGCACTAGTTTCTTTATGTAATGACGCGCTTAATGAATATGCTATACGACAAGAAGATAAAATTGACGTATTTGGTTTTTGCATTTGGCACATGAAATTGATACAAAAGTTATTAGTAATTCCTTTAATTAGAAGCTTTGACAACGATTTATTATAACATAATAGTCCACTTGACCCTTTTAACAAAAGTGATTGAAATTGTACTAAGCTACATGATTAATTATTTTCCCCCGTAGACAGGCATTAACTAATTGTGGGAAATCCATATGTCACTTGTCCGTTTCAGCTGACTAATTCTCCAAAGCTTATTTGTTATAGCTGTCTCTACAAAAGTAAGAAAACGAAAACTGAGGAATCTACGAAGAACCCATAAAATCCAATGCCGTAACATAGCCGCTTCAAGCAAGCCATAATTGTCATTCAAAAACAACTAGCCATAAATAAACTTTCTAAATTCATTTAAGAGTTTAACCAAACTCCAAAAGATGTTTTATAAAAAACTTAATTCTATACTTTGGGAAGTACTCTAGAAGATTCTCTTTTCACGCAAGTAATTAGCATCGTACGTGCATGGTCCCAATGCATATTCAAAACGGTAAACCCTAACTCTCCTTTCAAACATCTTGTGCCACACCACTACCCACAGCTTCTTGCTTTTTGTCCTATCAATGCTAACTTGTAGCAATGTGGCCTATATAAACAGCCCCTCTCTTCTCCATCATTCTACCATCTCAAACTCCACTTTTCTTCAATACCAACACAAACATAGCTCCATGGAGAAGCTCATTCTCGCTCTTTTGAGTGTTTCTTTATTTTGTTTTGTAGGATTTGTGCGTGGTGTCACGATAAGTTCATGCAAGGAAACCCCTTATCCTGAAGTATGCAACCATTTCATTGGCTCCAATATCTTGGATGCCGAATTTGGGACTCCACTGGCGTTTCGTGACCAGTCACTTTTAGTTGCAGCCACCCAAGCCATGGAAGCTCATAACTTGATCTCTGCTATGGACTTGAGTTCATTTGATCAGCGAGCCAAGTTGGCATGGGCAGATTGCTTAGAGTTGTATCAAGACACGGTATATCATCTCAAAAGATCAATCAACTCTAACAATCCTATCGATGCTCAAACTTGGCTAAGTGCTGCAACTGCTAACCAACAGACATGTCAAAATGGCTTTATTGATTTTAACTTAGTCTCCCATTTGGACTCACTTCCATATATGCTAACCAACTTCTCAAAGTTACTTAGCAATTCATTGGCCATAAACAACGCCATAGTTTTTTCTTCCTCTTCCCTATACAGCACCAAAAAACAAGGTGGTGGCCGCCGATTACTTCACGGTGACTTCCCTTCGTGGGTTTCCACCGGTGATCGAAGGCTTCTCCAAGCTGGTGCTGCTCCAAAAGCCAATATTGTGGTGGCACAAGATGGTTCTGGGAATTACAAGACCATATCAGAAGCTGTGGCTGCATCGGCCAAGCAACGGAGCGGGACCCAAAGATTTGTTATATACGTTAAAAAGGGCATTTACAAAGAAAATGTAGTGATCAAGAAGTCAATTAAGAATTTAATGTTTATCGGAGACGGGATTGATGCTACGATTGTTACTGGTAATAAGAATGCTCAAGATGGCTCCACAACATTTGCCTCAGCGACTTTCGGTAAGATTTCTCCTATATTTATATAAATTTTATAGTTTAAAACAAGTAGTCATTTGACCACCAGATTCCTATTAGAAGCCGCTATTGACTAGTTTTGGTTGTCCATTCTTACGAACCTCCATGTTATCTGTATAATCTTATTATTTGTATCACTCTAGCTACGTGGAAAAGTGCATGCCTATATTCTTTTACGTATACACACATACGTCCTATATTGTGAAGTGGGTAAGAACATAAAACCCTATTTGTTCATGCAAAATTGGAGACATTTATAGCTGACCACGAGTAACATCTTTCTAGCTAATATTTGTCTTTTTACATTAAAAAAGACAAAAAATCTACCCAAGTCTAGATGTTGACAGTTTTTAAACATAAACCAGGTAGAAGAAGTAAACAAAAACTATACCAACTTTTCTTTATTGATGGATGGGTGGCGTTGCTTTTTTCTAAGTTTATTTTAAACCTTTCCCACTAAAGTATCTGATATGTAACATTAAGATCTCTCCATGCATTTAGAAAAAGCAAAGTCTTTTTTTTTTTTGGTGTCAATTATAGGAAACTGGGGACACAGCTAGCATAGTCAATCATATCATAGCACCTAGTTGAATAATTGACAATATATTATCTTATATCATCATATCTAATTTCCGTATGAAAAATACGACATTCCTTTCTTTAAATCTATTTTCTCTCTTTTGTACCATCAAAAGCTTCAAGACAATACAGTAATAACTTTAGTCAAGTGGTGTAAACGATTAATCACTTCATCTGTCCCTATAGTTAAAATTAAAAGAAAACAATAATGAATTTGAACATCATGCTTTTCCATAATTCTTATCTAGAATACTAGAAACAATACATCTTTTTACTCACGCATAAAATTACTTGGCCTTCTTAGGTGTTTCTGGCGATGGCTTCATCGCCAAGGACATGACGTTCGAGAACACCGCAGGACCACAGAAACACCAAGCAGTAGCCCTCCGGTCTGGCTCCGATTTCTCAGTTTTCTACAGATGCAGCTTCAAGGGCTATCAGGACACCTTGTATGTGTACGCTCTCAGACAATTCTACAGAGACTGTGACATTTATGGAACAATAGACTTCATATTCGGTGATGCTATTGCTATGCTTCAAAACTGCAACATATACGTAAGGAGACCGATGAGTAACCAATGGACCACCGTCACTGCACAAGCCAGAACCGACCCTAATGAGAACACCGGCATAGTTGTACAAAATTCTGTGGTTACTGCAGCGTCGGATTTGAGATCCGTCCAGGGTTCGATTAAAACATATTTGGGGAGGCCATGGAAGAAATATTCAAGGACTGTGTTCATGAAAAGTACTTTGGATAGTCTTATCGACCCTTCTGGCTGGTTACCGTGGAGTGGCAATTTTGCTTTGAGTACTCTGTATTATGCTGAGTATATGAACACTGGGGGAGGCTCGGGTACTTCGGGTAGGGTTAAGTGGCCGGGATATCATGTTTTAACTAGCGCCACAGAGGCCGGGAAATTCACTGTGGGTAACTTTTTGGCCGGAGGATCTTGGATTACGGCCAGTGGAGTGCCTTTTGATTCAGGCTTATAAGTTGCCGTTGAAGGAATGAAGATTGAGGATAAAGGTGCTTTCGTGATTTGCAACTGTGATAAGATAGTGACCTAAAGTGGCTAAGTTGTCACATACTAATCTTCGGTTTCTTGTGAACTGTATGGCTACTACTAGCTAGCTATTTGTTGAACAAATTGTGGTAAATTATACTTGTTTTCCCGTAAATTTATTGATCTACATAGACCAGTAACATAATGCGCGCAAGACGCCTTGTAATAATTGTATACGGTTTCGTTGTCTATATACAAGGATTTAGTTGTGCACTTTTCTTATTCTTTTTTTTATATAAGACCTCAAAAAAATTCAAAAAATATATAAGACCTCAAAAAATTCAAATTCTTACTTATGTCTTAATTTTAACGTTGTCTTAAATAACAAAGCTTATTCAATAGTCTATTTTTAGGCTTCGAGTTAGCTCTCAAAAAGAGATATTGCAACCATTCTAGCTACAACTTGTAAGAAAACACCTTATAAGCCTATAAAATTTAAAAAAGGGAGCCGTAATTCATTTATAACAAGAAAATGAAAATATATATCTAGAAACAAAAAGCCACAAGTTGTAGAGAACACCAAAGCCCAGCATAGATCTTAATTAAGATCATTCACAAAAATAAAAAGTTAGCATAGAAATTAGAGGAGAAAATTATGAGTCAAAAAGAATAATGGGAACTTTATTCAAGCAGAGCGGTAAATTAAATACTTGTAGGAAAAGCAGAAGAATGGAGGTCGGTGATTTGAAGTAAAAGTAGAGATTTGACACAATAAACGAAAGGTCGTACGAGAAAACAACGGCAAGGATTGCTTAAGAACTTTGACTTTTAATACCACGTCTATTCAGACACTGTTGCATGAGAACATCATGGTTTGCCGTGTAGTACTGTTAAGCTGGCCTATTCATTGACAGCTATCATTATTTATGTTTTATGCATCAATCAAATTAACAAATTTGATCTCATTATATTATACTATTTATTTAACTTCAGCTACACTCAGCCTCAATTGAATTTCTTCTGTATTTTCAAAAAAAAAATTGAATTTCTTCTGATCAAATAGCACTTAATCGAATGCCACATTAGACCAACTCCATTGACACAAAGTTAAGTGATTTATAACATAATCCTGTAGTCGTCATATATATAAATATATACACCAGCACATAGGCAGGCATATGCAATTGTATATATTCATGTACAATCGAATTTGCAAAACTGCTAGGTTGTTTATTTACTTTATGTACTATCCACGTTCAACAACTGCTACTTTGTTTATTTACGTGGTTACAATTAGACCGTGAAAGCCAAGATATTAACGGCAGAGAGAGCATAATCCGAATTGGATGGTGATGTATAATTATGTATTTGTCTTCCGTCGTTCTCTTGAAATGCAAAACTTTGTCTATGTGGATATAAAAGGGTTAGCCTAGCAAAGTGGTTGAGTTGAGACTCGTTCTTCAATCCACTAAATGGTCCCTGTTCTAATACCAAAATCAATGGACTCAAATGAAAAATACTAAAATTTCAAACGTAATGATGTTGTAATAAAAAAGTCACAACAATTATTACGAGGTTGAATCTGACGCATGCCGATTTGTTTCGTACCGATCAATGACATAATCTTATCTTATACAGCCTTAATGGACCAAAGCCAGTTAACTATGATCGTGACCTTTGCTTGAGAAAGTGACCATACTGTTTATGATTTAGAAGCATTCCTACGTTATTGAACTTTTTAATAAGGACTTAATGCGCGTTACCCTTGTTAAGCTAATCTTTATCCTCATCCTATAAATTCAAATATATGCAATCTTTTTTTAATTTTAAATATGTAATCTTCATTTATATTTCTGTTATATATAATCTTCATGAGGTAGACGTAATCTTCGTATGATAGCCTATGTTATGTATGCATAAATATATGTAATCTTCGTACTGATGTACCGATATAAAATAATAAACGAGGAAACATTATATCTCTTTATTCTTGATACGGTATTAGAGTGTGCATTTGATGCAACATAATGAGTCATAATCCCATTATTCTTTTTTCCTCCTCCTCTACCTCTATTGCCAATTAAAATTTGGTTTTCCAGACCTCTGTTCTAAACTAGCGTTCCCTGCCTTGACCCGTGCTAACTTCTGCACCAACTATCCTCAAGCCACCATCTACGGATAATGCAGGCGCAATACATACTATAGTAGCTTAAAACAAAGTGAGTAGAAACCCACTTGCCCAAGATAACATTGATATGTTCCAAAGTCCGAGGCTGATGCTCCTGCTGTCCCCCCATTTAAGGTTCTCCAACGAGGGTGAAAAAGTGGCAAACAACTATTGTGGGCTATTTTCTCGATAAGAGATTATCATTCCCCCGAGTTAATCATTGGGTGAATATTAATAGGAGACTATTGGGGTTGGAAAGTGTCTTGATAAGTGAAGAAGATTTCTTGTCTTTAAATTTTCCTTAGAAGATAATGTGGACAAGGTGATTGAGCAAGAACCCTGGATAATCAAGGTAGACCTATAATTGTTTAAAAATGCAGACTAAGGCTATCATTAGATAAGGCTAGGATGAATTTCATCCTTATTTAAGTTAACTTCCACTAGGTACCTTTTGAATACTAGTTTTCATAGGGGATGAGCCATATTCCTCGTTCCATCAGGTGTCCCCACGAAAAACTTTAGGAGAATAGGTTTTGCCTGATTATGTATTGAAGTTGATCTCAATAAAGACGCCATGAGGTTATTAAGATCAAAATGTTAGTTGATGATGGAATATAAGTAATACATTAAAAGTCTCTTATCTATAGAAACCAATAAAAGAGACCAAGTTCAGATTTGGAAACCAAAGGATAAAGTAAATCTACAAGATGCCTATACCTCAAAAATCCACAATTAAGAAGAAATATGATGAGGCTAATGTTTGCTTTATTGATCTTTTTATAAATGAGGCCAAGTAGAAAGACAGAATGCTAACAAATGATGAAGAACCAATATAACTTGTCACATTAGAAGAAGCAAGCCAAACTACTCCTGAATAAGGTAAAAATGGGGATAATGTGACACTACAATCTAGGGATAAGGAGGTGCCGCTAAACAAGTTATAAAAGCTGAGAAATACACAAACTTTCCTAATGATAAGTGTAACAACTCTTAACCCTCTATAAGCATTACCAATCTTGATAGGAAATTAAAGAGGAGGAAGGCACTTAGTTCCCCATAAAAATGAATTTCCTAATATGAAATATAAGAGGCATTAATAGCCTCAATAAACAATAAGCTCTTAAGGATTTCTCATCCTTAAAAGGCCACAATTTGTAAACTTAGTAAAAACTAAAATAAAAGCAAACCAATTAAATAATAGTCTCTAGTTTTTAGAGAAAAATTAAGTAACTTTTGATAACTATGGATCTCACTATAATAGATGTATCATTGTCGCTCTTCATCCATAGATTTTCCATCTTTAAAAATGGACCTTCTTTGACCAATTCTTATATTGTGAGGTGCTTCTCTTTGAGTCCCATTCATTCATGCATATTGTATAATATGTTTTAAACTATAACTTTTAAAGGAAGAATATGTGGGATGAACTAGATCATATGAACTCAAACTCCTTAATCCTTTAAGTTATAGTTGGTGATTTTGATTATACATCTACTTAAGAAGTTTAGGGATCTACATACCTTCTAAAGTATAGGAATGAAGACCTCTCCACTATAGTCAAGAATCTAAAACTAGTTGACTTAAGCTTTATTGATAATTTTTTCACTTAGTGCAATAAAGAATCTGGCCAATGGTTTTTGCAAAAAGAAACTAGACATGTGCCTAGTTAACCTTACCTGGCTCTTAGTTTTGCCATTAAGCTTTGCATCTTTGTAAAATTGGAAAACTTTTGACCATGCACCCATTTTCATCCAAGCAAGAGTTTTAGGGAGCAAGATAAAGTGCATGTTTAGGTTTTTTTAACTCTTTATTGAATCACCTTAACTTTAAAGAGGCTATTGAAAGAGGTTTGATTGCTACAGTCAAAGGCTCATGTGATTTCATATATCAATGGAAATTAAAATTGATAAAGAATAAGCTTAGGTCTATCTAGGGGAAGAATAAGAATCCTTTTTTATTAGACAAGGGAGAACCTTTTAATGACCTTTGCAAATCCTAGGAATGTCTTCATATCAACCCCATAAACCTTAAACCAAAATCATTAGAGGTTGAAGCATTAAGGAATTATGCAATTTCCTTGAATAATTAACACTCGTTTTTAAAGAATAAGTCTAAAATTTAGTGGCTAAAGATGGAGATAGGAACATTAAATTCTACTATAATGTCATTTAAGCTCAAAGGAATAAGAATAAGATCACATCCATGCAATATGCTAGTATGATTATTTCAAGAAACTACTAGGCATTGACTCCATTATTGAGTTAATCTTAAAGGAGACCAAAGCAAGTTGAACAAGTTTTAATCTTATAAAACTCTCAATACACCGCAAGTGCATGGGTCGTGAATGTAGTATAGGAGGTGTCGATCTCTCGAGGGGTAAGTGAACTGATCTAATTCTAAGTTATCTAAGGCCTAAAAGGATTACTAAAATGAAAATAAAAACTAAAAAAAAAAGTAAATTCGTGAATATGGATTGATTAAACATTAAATTGTAAAATTAACATAAAGAAATCAAAATTGAACACCACCAATGAACAATAAAAAATCATACAAGGAAGATTAGCCAATTATGAGAAAGGAGATTTATTCTATCATCAAATGCTAACATGATTACTTTTAAGTTAATACGATATCGGTCCTAAACTTTTGAAGGGTGGATTACTCTCTCTCAAGTCATAATCATTAAACGGTAATTGAATTATGAAATTTACAATCTCTCAATTAACAAAAAACCCACACATCCAATTAGATCTTAAGCCTTCTAATAGACTATCGAGTCCTCACACGAGATCTTTCTTCGTATAAACTATCGATTTGATTATTTGTGTGATCTATTAGATTGTTTAACTCTCATTACCCAATGTAATCATTTCTTTATCAGTTCACTCTCTTGATTTGTTACCGAAGCATACAAATACAACAAATAATCACAAAACCCAATGCATTAACATCAAAAGAAATCACATTAACATTAATTCAAGAACAAATCCATAAAAGAGTTTAGAACAACATTATCAAACCCAAATTCATCACTATCAAATCCATCTCATACATTCAAAAGAAGAATAACAAAGATGAAATGAAATGTCACTTGGAAAGGTTAGGATAGATCGAAAAGACAATAAAAATAGCAACCCTTCTTCTTCCTCTGTCCTTTCTCCGCCTCTCTTCTCTTCCTCTTCCTTGGATCTTTTTTAAAGTGGCAGAAATGGAGCTCCCTTTTTAGGGTTCTTCATCTTCTATTTATACTTTTTTTCTATTTAGGGCAAACATTAGGATTTACCCAAGCCTAAAAGTCCAAAATATCCCTTGAAAAGTTGCATTTTAGAAGCCAATTTGCATATGCTGTCGTGCAAGCGCCATGATCGCAACATTTAATTTTTTGCTCTCTGTCACGATCGTGGTAGATCCACCAAGCTTCTGTCAGAATCGTGACCTATGTGCCATGATCGTGGCCTTGGATCTTCTTCCGAGCTTCCTCCGAATCTCCTCTATTCTTTAATATCTACTCTCAAACACTAATAAATACATCAAGACACCTCAAATACACCAAATTAAAGCTTAATAGCATCCTCTGACCCACATAACACTAAAAAAGCAAATATCTAACCAACTAACACAATTCTAAACCTAAACATGTATGATAAATTATTTAACAACAAAAAAAACTAAAATATCTATTAAAACATCATGCAACCTACAACTATCACATCCCCACACTTGAACTTTTGCTTGTCCTTAAGCAAAAACAAAACAATCAAAATAGAAACGCACCAAACAACAACACACACTTATATGTAATAATGGTACAATAACATTGAACTTTCATGAAACAAATTTAACTACAAACACAATCCTTAAAGTTGTTCTAACTTATTAACTTATGAAATTTGTGTCTAAGTACTTTGGACTAAATATACATACTAATTAGGACTTAATGTCAAATTCATTCACTCTTATCACTTACACACACTCACATTGATAATTAGTTAGTCAATCAAAATTGTAACTATCCTTAAGTAGCTTTTCATAAGAAGTCATGCTATTCACAAAGATTAGTAGGATTTATTAAATAATGCACAATTTTTGTTGATTTTAATTGACATAAACCTAGTCTTTTGACGCGAAGGTAAACATTTGTGATGAATATCCCTCAGTTACTCAACTAGGTCACGTTTTATTAAGCGGCTTTGTTGGAATGTCATTATAACCTTTTGACGTGAAGATAAACATTTGTGATGAATGTCCCCGGTTACTCAGCTTTATCACATTCTCAACTTGTTACTAGCTCTATTCATAACTCGATTGTTTCAAAAAGGGCTAGCAGAATAGTTATTTATTTAAACATATGCATTTTTTTTTGCCTACCTCATTTCTTTAGCTAATCATCCTAATGGAAAGATATTAACGATGTTACATATTCGATTGGCCTAAAATTATAAATGAATATGGTAAATTCCTACAGTGAATGAACTAACACCATATCCTAATTAACGTGCATATTTAACTGAAGCAACCTAGGAGACTAATTTCACAAGCTAATAATTCTTAGCAACCTAAAAGACTATGTTCAAAGTGTTGGACCCCGATCTTTAAGTGAAATTTAGAAATATTAAATGAAATTCAATGAGTGTTTTAGTATATAAATTGTGTTATAGATGTTTTGTGCCTTAAGGAAAATTGATGAGAAA
>JAOSBL010000210.1:7655293-7678432 GCA_027568915.1 Erythroxylum roraimae
AACATCCCGAAATACATAAGATACTTGAACTAATAATACTTGAAATGCAACTAAAACCTCATGGTTACAAAATCTAGTTTAAAATACAAAAATATGCATAATCGGAGTTAGGTCTTGACTCTCTTTCACTCCATCTTTTGCTCATCACCTAGACATGGGGAGGAGAATGGGGGTGAGCTTAAAGCTCGTGGGTAACAGTTTATAACCAAAAATTAAGCAAAAACTATTTTCAAAAATAATTGCCATTTTACATTTTCGTAACCATAAAAATTTCGCAGTAAAACCATCAAACACTTATTTATCAAAATTTTCAATTTATCAAACAATTCATAAGCAATTTTAAATCATGTATGCATCAACTTGTTAACATATCATAAGCACATGGGCACATCAGAATGGTCTGGAAGGTTCATAAACAGAACGAACTAACACATTCCTATCAAATAGTCTTGTGTAGTCGTGAACAGAACGAACTAATACAATTTCACATAGTGGTTTTGTGTAGTCGTGAACATGAGGGAGTCCATGAAGGAGCTCCATGCCACTCGCGGGCAGGCGGGAGAAGCCTTTAGTCGAAGTGCACTTGACAACAGAATGGACCAAACCAAACCCACATAATATGTATTTCATAATCTTGTAAACTTGTTGCCCAAAATGACACATTTTCGAAAATTGATTTTTCTTAACATTTTGCCACAAAGGCATATTTCAGAAACACAAATTGTTCATGAACATGAAATATGTCACATTTCATCAACCAAATTCATACACCAACAAATAGCAATTTCTCAAATCATTCAAAAGCAATAATGCAACAATTATGAAACAATTTGAAATCATTTTATTTTCTTGCTTTAAAGGAAAACATTTTTGGCTCATTCATTCTATTATAAACATGAAACCATCTTAGAAATCCTTGCTCAAATACTTGCTCAAAGGTGCCTCACCCTTTGCTCCTCTTGCCTTCCTTGATTTCCTTTAACAATAGCCAAAAATTCCATTCATTTGGAATTTCAATTTATGATCAGGTAAATAAAGAAATTTAATAATACTTTCTTCTAGAATAATGTTCCCCATTGTCTTAAGTTTCTAATGACTCCAAAATCATTCAATTTGATTCAGCAATCTAAAAGTTATACCCAAAATATTTTCAGACTATTTTTATACTGAAACAACATTCTATGCTCAAATTCCATCCAAAAATTAAAATTCTTATAAACTGAATTGGAACTTGATTCCTTCATACAACTTGTAGCTCTATGTCTCTAGTTTACTCCAAATCAAAAATCACTCCATTTGGACAACTATAGAAAAAATTATACCTAAAATACTAAAGTATGTTCTATGTTAGAAAGTTAGCCGCGGCGAGCCAAAAAGTTGACCGCGACGAACTTTTACAGAAACATACTCCGGGAACATATTTTGCTACATTTTTTCAGTTTTTAACTCCCCACCTTTCACATATAACCCATCTTGTATCAAAACCATCTTTTCTACTTCATTCTCAATTTCATTTCAACCCAAAATCATTCACAAACCAATTCATAAGCTATACTTGTTCATCAACCAAAAAGATTAAAACATTTTCATATACCATTCATCAACAACTTCCTACACACATTCAACTTTATTTTCACTTCTAACTATCACTAAATAAGGTCCATTCATCATATCAAAAGGGTTAATGCTTATCCTTACTTATTTTAGCCTCAAAGTCTTCAAGTTCTTCGAAGATCTCCAAAACCCTAGCTTATTTTTCTTCTTTTCTCTACTTCTCTTCTTTTTCTCTCTTCCACTCTCTCACTCACGTTTCTTTCCTTCTTCAATTGCAAGACAACAACTTCTTCTTTTTATACCCTTTATGATTCTAAAAAATCTATTTTGCCCTTCATTTAAAGCTTAAAGCTTTTTAACTTAAGTGTCAAGCCCAATTTGCCCTTATAACATCTTACTACTTTAATCCTTTAATCAAATTAACCTACGTCATAAAAATCCTACTAACCTTGATATAAATAATTAGCTCCAAAAATTATTGTATCAAACTTCATAATTCATTTAAATCATACTTTTTTTTTGAATAAAATCAACATTAGCGCAAAAAACAGACAAAGGCAGGGAAGGCAAAGAGAACTAACCCAAGCCAACAGGCTTACCCCGTACACCCGGAACCTAATAGCCTTTCCCCCTCAACAATAACAGAAGCCGAACAATCTGAATTTAAAATGGAGACTAAACAAGAAGGACGATCAGTCCAGTGATGTGGGTTTGCATGTAATAAGGCTACCCTGGCTAAAGCATGAGCCGCCTTATTGGCAATCCTACGCGTCCATTGAAAGGACAAGTGAAGGAAATGTCGCTTGAATGATAAACAATCAAGGGTCAAAATTCCAATCGCATACCGATTTGGCGAAGGAGCTAATATTGATTGGACAGTTGCCAAACAATCCGACTCCACAATGACCCTGGCAAGCTGTTGGTCTTTTAGCCAAGAAATAGCTTCCCTTATAGACATAATTTCGGCAAGAACTGGGTCAAACAGGGTAGGGAAAAAACCTGAAATAGCAGTCACAAACCTACCTCGTGCGTCCCCAAGAACCGCAGCAAAGTCTTCCGTCTGAACATCATCTGGAGAAACAACGAACTCGCTGTCTTCTTTCTCCCGAATAGAGAGCCTTTGCAACCCTGAATCCATGAAGCTAAAACAAAAATCTAAGAGAGACCAACGTAGAAATAATACCTAGATCTCACCTTGCACATGAACGGCAAGACCAACACTTGCACTCGTAGAGAGAGAAGCTAGACTTATTGCTAAAGGATATACTAAAAAAGGATGGCATTGATTATAAAGAGATATTTTCACTTGTCTCAAAGAAAGACTCATTGCATATTATTATGGCATTGGTAGTTCATTTTGATTTAGAGTTACATAAATGGATATGCAAACAGCCTTTCTGAATGGAAATCTTAAAGATGAAGTTTATATGGACCAACCTAAAGGCTTTTCAATTGAAGGAAAATGTCGTATGGTATGTAAACTTAAGAAATCAATATATGGACTCAAATAGGTTTCTAGGCGATGGTATATTAAGTTTAATGATACCATCACCTCTTTCAATTTCAAAGAAAATATTGTTGATCGTCGTATATACCAAAAGATCATTGGGAATTTTATTTTTAGTCCTATATGTTGAAGACATCTTGCTTGCTATTAATGATTTGGGTATGTTGTGTAAGACAAAAGATTACCTCTCAAAGAAATTTGAAATAAAAGATATAGGAGAGACATCTTATGTGATAGGAATTGAAATCTTCCGTGAGAGATCACAAGGATTATTGGAATTGTCTCTAAAAACCTATACTGAAAGAATTCTAGAGAGATTTAATATGGAAAATGTTCTTCTGGAACTGTTCCGGTTTAAAAAGGAGATAAATTTAGTCTTATGCAATGTCCAAAGAATGATATAGAACGAAAGCAAATGGAATCAATTCCTTATGCTTCTGTTATGGATGGTCTAATGTTTGCACAAACTTGTACAAGACAGGATATTAGTTTTGAGGTTGAAATGCTAGGTAGATATCAAAGTAACAACGGAATTGATCATTAGAAAGCTGCAAAGAAAGTTTTAAGATATTTTCAAGGAACAAGAATTATATGCTCACATATAGAAGATCTAATCACTTAAAAGCGATTAGATACTCAGATTCAGCTTTTGTTGAACGCATTGATAGTAGAAAGTCAACTTATGGTTATTTGTTCTTTCTTGCCAAAATATCATGGAAAAGTGCTAAATAATTTGTCATAGCCTCATCCACTATGGAAGCAGAATTAGTGGCATGTTTTGAAGCCACAATACATGCATTACAGTTGCGAAACTTTATTTCAGAACTTGGGGTTGTCGATAACATTACTAAGCTACTGAAAATTTCTTGTGATAATTCTGCAACGGTGTTCTCTAAAAAACGACAAATACTCAAGATGTGCCAAACATATAGAGTTAAAGTATTTTGTCATGAAGGAGAAGGCTCAGAAATTGAGAGTGTCTATTGAGCATATTAGAACAGATCTCATAATAGTAGATCCGTTAACTAAAGGTTTACAACCAAAGACATTTAAAGAACATGTACAAAGAATGGGTCTTGGTTATCCTTTTGAATGATGCATCTAATGAAATTGACACTTTGAGCTCATTGATATGTTTCTAATATAATTGTTTCTGGTTATAGTGTGCACATAATTGTATTATGACATGTCACAACTTGAATTTTCTAGAAGCATTACTATAGACCATGATGAAATTTATATGTCATTTATAGGTCTAGCATTATAAAACATTAGTATTTGTGGTATATGGAAGATAGTATGTTATGTAATAAATATACAACCATCATAGCCTACATTTAGTGTTTTATCATATTTAGATAATTATGATATTTTGAGGATGAGTTTCGGTGCTGAATTGTAAATGCATCGTACTTATGCATTGGTTTAATCCAATTTTAAGCCAAGTGGGAGAATGTTGGAAGTTGTCGTAAGGCAACTTTCTCAAGTGGCCTAAAAATTAGGAATTAAGGTTAGTATCTTCTCATTTAGATACAACTACTCAAATATGATGGAAAAATTATTAATATAGAAAATTCTCATCCGTTAATTAATTACAAATTGATACTTGACGGACATATTAGATTAAAAGAAAGACACATAAAATTGGTCATCTTTTTGCCTTAATTTATACGTTTAAAAAAAACTTACGCATCTATTAGAAAAGAGCATGTAAACTAAAGAAAGGGAGAAGAGGAGAAAAACCAATTTTTCTACGCAAAGAAGGTAATTATTATCAAGATAATTTTTTTTGTCAAATCCAAATATGTGAAAATTATTGATTTCAAGATACTTTATAACGTAGAGAAAATCAATTTCTCCTTACATATCTTTCATATAAAGTTCCCATTTAAGTATTACCTGCATGGAAAGAAAAGAGAAATTATTAAGGAGTATATAAGGTAATAGAAATTGGGTAGTTTATTAGATGGTCTGTACATACTTAACGATTACCTTAGAAAATATAATTAAAGTCTCCATTTTTCCACTAGCTCTTTCTTGCTAAATAAACAAGATGAATTCTGCCCGCTCGCAATTGATAAAAGTTTCCACCAAGACTCTCCATTTCATCCATCAAAAGCAACTATTTTTCAAAATAAAACTAGTGAGGTGGGATGAAGTTTGGTCCACTAAATTTATTTACAAGTGCTGTACACTTCCTGCTATATATATTCCAAATAGGCGTGTATCTTAAAGCCATCTCATCTTAGATATTAAAAGAAAATTGCGGTTGAAAACAACACCAAGTGGGCCAATTCATGCTTCCGATTGGACACTATTCCAACTTGTTATACAATCACGGAACACGCATATATGTAATACAATTGCTTGTTCTTGCATAATTGGAATATACACTTGCATCCTGTCACTTTTATTTTATCACGAAGTACATGGATAAGGATGTAAAAATTGAGATTGCTGTGCTTAAATTAAAAAATGTTACAAGGATCTCGAGACAAACTCCAAACTTCGGTGACATGTTAGTATGTCCAAACTCTTCGACATTCTCTATGTTGATAACAAGCCAATCGGTCGTCATGGTAGCTCTCGAAAGGCAAGTTCATGTCGAACGTTGTACTTTTCTACTTAGATATTCAGCCCAAGTGGCGATATATTATCAGGCCATTACGTCTTAGAATATGCAGCCGAAAACAACGCCATATGGGGCTGATGCTTATCATACTACAAGATGTTATACAATTCCTCAGCATGCATAACTGTATTACAGTTCCTTGTTCTTACATCATTGTAATAGACACCTCGATTCTATCCTTTTCAAACCAAGTCATATCTGTCCAAATTGATAACAATATAAAAAAAAGATCCAAGACTGCCAGTCACTAGGATCATAATCACAGACTAAATTCGAACATAAGTGACTTGTCAATACCTCTGAGACCTGAGATTCTGTTATTGATTGTAAATTCTCCAGGACCAAGTCATTAAGTTGAGCTGAAGGGCGGCAGCCACAATCAAAGAGAAATACTGTCATATCAAGTACATTTATGCACGAGTCCAGAAAGAAAATGGGGGTATTCTATTTGATTGATTTTGCCTTTCTGGAGCACTTATGTACAGAACAGAAGAATAAGAAAAATAAAAGATCACAGTGGCATGTCGTCTGAATCTTGGTTTAGTTCTTTTCGGATTCTAGCTTGGCAGTCAAAATGTTCTGTTTCTTTTTTCTTTTTAAATAAAGATAGCTTAGCTTGAAAACTTTTTAACATCGGGAAATCACTTTTTGTCAATATAACATAACTCCAACTCCATCTCTTCACTTTCAGAAGTAATAGCTAATCGTGCGACTGCTTTTGAAGGTTGATGTCTCTGAACATATTTGCCGGCTTTGATTAATTTCAACATAGTTTTGAGTAATAAACTCGGATTTTCCAAAATCTGATAAAAGGGGCGAAATCCAGCATAGCATATAACCCACAAGAAAGATATTAATTAATATGCTGGTCCAATGAATCGTATAACCCAAAAAAGGAAATGTTTGAAGGAACGAAAGAACCTGAGGTCTTCCGCTGAATGAATAGCTAAATTCTCCCTCAGGTGTCTTTTGGAGCCAAGAAAGGCCATTCTGGACGAGAACAATCAGTTCACTGCTATGAATGCTCAACAGAAAAAATGCAGGGTAATGCATCACCAAATGATTAAACATCCTTCAACAGCACAGGCTCCAACTTGCCCTGCGAATGCATGTCATAGCATCTCTCTCTTTGTTTTGATACTAAAGTAAGATGCTTGAAAGTAATCTGCAGAATTCATCTTCTTGTTTTTTTAATTCTCAAAAGCTCAACAAAATGAGACTTGTGGAGTAATAATAAGAGGAAGATTTCATATTATTTCAGCAAAAACTGTATCTCAGCACATTATTTGGTTTAAGATATTATGCATTGCGTCAGGCCACAGAAAGACAGCACATGTAAGATACATGAGCCAGCTGTGAAAGTCGCCGGAGTCGCTCGATAGGTTGTCATACACTTCAGCATATCTCATCAAAATTCAATAATTTTCACACACCAAATCATACGTCTATGTAATAACAGTTGGAGCACATCTGCCAGTGAATTCTTGCATCTTTGAAAGTTTAAGAGCAACCTCCACCTGCAAGCACATGCATCAATATCAGCAGAAAAATAAACAAGGCATGGAAAACTAAGGAAACAAAGTTCAACATATCCTACAAGTGGAGCAAGTGCTTCTTGAGAATCTCTTCCTGTTTTGGCTGGATCCTTCTCATACTGCTCAATGTAGAGACGGATTGTTGCACCCTCTGAACCAGTTCCCGATAGGCGGAAAATCTGCATTCATGTTTTTATGTTAACTTGTCAGTATATGCTTAGAACAAGTATGATAATTGAATATCTGACATATATCTCCCCCTCCCAGCTCTCTTCTCTCCAAACTCGTAAAACATGTCTCACTTCAGAGCAACAAAACCGTAGAAGAGCCCACCACCATTTTCTCTTTTATAATTGACTAGATTCCAGGACAAGAAAGACTGACAAGGTAATGATTGTTGAATACTGCAAGTTGCCACAATATGTAAGCAAAGGAGTAGTACAATTTAAGGATCGCTACAGCTGTCACAAATTGACAACATTCTGAATGTCACCCAGAAAACTCATGATTCAGACATATTTGCACAAGTTGTATAAACCTCACTTGAGACTAGAACAATTAAGATAACTCATGATTCTTATAAACCAGCACAACTATGTGATTTATTGGCACAACTGCCTGTACATGAACAAAACAAGGTTTGGGTCGAAGTCTGTTCTTTTCTTCCCCATTTATTGATAAAAACTTCGCAAGCTGAGTTAAAACTCAAATCCCATTAAGAGAATGGTTTTTGTAGATCTTAAAGCCAGTACCTGCTAAGGTCTTTTAGAAGAGAAAAACAAAGTAACGCAATTCCTAAATACTAACACTAAATAATTACAGGAACATCAGATAAAGCTGGAAGGATATTGGGTTTTCTTCTGGTTGAAGATGTCGTATATAAAACTGGAAGGATATGGAGTTTTCTTTTGTTTGAAAATGTGAAATCTTGTTTACAATTATTATGTACACCCATCTATCCGACCAATACTTTACTAAACAGTCAGCAATCTTTATGCAATTTATTTTACAAATTTCTTTAAACAGTATGATACTTCAAAATATTCACCAGCTTTGTGCACAGCCATACCTAACAGCACTCAAGTTCAATCCCAAGTTCATATCTATTTATTCCATATAACCACACCTAATTCCAAGCTCTACTTGGAACAAAAGCAAAAGTGAGTCGGCTTACCAATCGTGAGCCATCCTCAAACAGATACCGAATTCCCTGGTGGCTTGAGATAGAACTATCAACAGGATCTTTATATTCAAATTCATCACCATGAACAACCTTTGAAACATCTGATCGTGCTTTCTTCACAATACTATCAGATAAAAAGATGCATTGCCAATAAGATTGTGTGCAATTAAGCCAAAGGAACAAGAGATTAAAACAGAATTAAAAATCCCTTTGGACACCATAATCACACAATAAAGTTCAATATAAATTCTGAATGCAAAATGTGAATTTAATCCAAGAGAGAGAGGAGAAGAAAATGAAAAAATAATCAAAAAATACAATAGGGCACCCCAATAGCAAAATGATGCCCAGATGAAGGTTTTTCAAACTTAAAATGTGAATGCAAGAGCACCTAAGTTCATGCCAATATTAGTGTGCATTTATGAAAGTTTATTTTCAAGATATATCTGAACCATAAGCAAGTTTCAAACAATTCTGCATAAGCACTATGTACAATAACTATTTTTCCCACTTAGGTTATCATATCTAAAATGGTTGTCTTTGAACAAAATGATTTGCATGATAAACACTACTAATAACAGTTTCTTTTTATATTTAGGTGATCATCTCTAAGAGTTATCGTGTTTTAACAAACTACTTCACCGAATAAATTTATGGGACAAAAAGTCACTTCAACTTGGTTGATTTTTAAAGAGTAAATCTTAAAATAGGCTCCAATGCAGCTAAATAAACCATGTTCATTTTAGCTTAGACCAAAACCTTACCTTAGATAGCTGCAGTTTCTTTCAATTCACATGTACTCAGTTTAATGATCCACTCATGGTTCTCAGCTTCTTGTAAACATTTACCATATCATGTTTAAGTTATTTTAGACTTAACTTTCCTAATAGGGGATACATGTTGTCCATAACACAGACAACAACTACTAGTTCCACTTGATTCCAGAAGAGATTAACTAAAAGTTTTCTATAAATTTCTGGAAAAAAAAAAATGCAAGGCATGCCCTGTGCAATCAGATCTTTCGCACCCTCACTAACCCACTAGTGCAAGTTTCCCAAGGTATTCAACACCATCCTTTTATTGCTGACTTTAATTCTCGTCTGTTACTTTTAGATATTTCTAAGCTTGATTTCATACACCAACCTATATCTTTGTCTATCTGCTTAGGGATAACAAGGGAAAAACATTATCCATACAGATAAACAAGTGAAGCATTGCCTAACTGATGATGATTGTTTTTTTCAAATGAAAGTCAAATGAAATATTTATTACAATGATGGTAGTAAGACCTGAGCATATACCCAAAAAAAGCAAATGCAGTTAAGGCCACACCAAAACAAAATATCGACCATTAGATTACAAACTAAGGGCTAAAAATAATCCCATCCAAAAATGAAAATCACACATTTCCATCACATAACCTGGCAAGCAAACCCAATCATCAGAAAGCTTGAACTAGACTTCATGGAATGGAAAGGCAAAGCAAAACGTGGGCCAATTTCTGTTCAATGTTATAAGGGAACTCCAACCAAGCTTTGATAGCAGATTGCTTAAACAAAATATCACAGAAAACTAAAAGAATTTGTATTAAGTGGAAATATGGTTCGAATCAAAAGAGGTAGCATATGTCAAAAAGAGATTACTAAATCTGTATGTAACCAAGTCACTGAGACAGAAGGCATTTAACCAATTTGAAAGCACAATCTGTTCAGAGCTATTTGCAACTGAACCAATATATTCAAATTCAGGATTTCGAATTAACAAGAAAAAAAAGGACTTATTGAACATGTGCCAGGGAGTTTCCATGTTTAACAATCAGATATATTAAAAGAAACAGTACTTTGAGCATACACAAGGCCCCAACAGAGTAAAAGTATGTCATCAAAAGTAGCAAAAAGAACTCAAGTTTGCTCCAAAACTGTTCTTAGCTAGTACTAACACTTACTCGTTAACTTCAGCAAGAGAGGATTGCAATTTAACCAAGTGGGCCATGAGATCCTTTGCTGCATTTGCATCAACATTCTTCAAGAAGCATAAACAAGTGAGATTCACTCCAACTTCCTTCTAGGTAGAATGAAAATGACAACAATACAGAAATTTCCAACCTCATAGTCATATCGAGTATAATAGTGGCGACCATAGGTAGCCCAATGCTTGCGAACAATATCTTCAACAGTTACAAGCTTTCCTCCATTAAGATTATCCTTGTTTTTGTAAGCCAGTATAGATAGCCAAGCCAGCACTGCCCAGATTCCATCCTTCTCTCGTATGTGGTCTGAGCCTGTTGACAGACGTTGATAGCAATAAGTTGTCATGCAACTAAATAGCAGTTGCAACCTCCAACTACCAAACATAATTTTGAAAACACAAACCAGTTCCAAAACTTTCTTCACCACAAATTGAACACAATCCAGCATCCATAAGGTTCCCGAAAAACTTCCAGCCGGTGGGAACCTGACAATTAACAGTAAACAGCACATTTATATGCCACCATAGCACAAGCATAAGACAATCCTATAAGACTTTGTGCCAAAGTGTACCTCAAAAAATTTCAAATTAAGATGTTTGGCCACAACATCAAGAGCTGCGGAAGTTGGCATGCTCCTACAAGTAGAAAGTGTAAAAATTAATCATAAATTTCTGAGAGGAGAAAGAGAAGGATCTAATTACCCACAAAAAGAAGAAAGAAAATACAAAAGCCTCAAAAACTCAGCAAACATTCCTTCAAGCTAACAATAACTTCAGATTTTGTCGATTTATATAACATACTAAGAAGATTGCATGCATAAGAAGTATTGGCAGCGTGAAATAAACATAAAAACAAAAAAGTCAAGAAGAAGAAGGTAATTAGCACAGTACTAAACCTTGCAACCCCCTTGAGGCCAGCAGAAAAATAGGGTATGGAGTCAACTGCATTTGCAGCAATAATGGCCACTGAATCTGATGGTGTAACAAAGAATCTGAAAATGAAATCGAATTAAAAACACGACTGAGGCACGAGAATAATTCCTCAATAGACACAATAAAAAAAGAGCTGCACATTGGCACTACCTTTTTCCAAGAATCATATTACGATCAGCATCACCGTCAGCAGCAGCACCAAATTCTGGGGGTTCACCTTCAGATCCTGATTTTCCCAATCCCATGTGAGCAACCAATTCCTTTGCGTAAGTTAGATTGGGATCGGGATGTCCTCCTCCAAAATCCTCCTGTTAACATTAGCCAAGTAAATACAAAAGAGATCACATTAACTATTGGGATAAATGAGAAGGATGCTTAATTATTACTAGATATTCATCACAAGCTTAAGACCTTGGGCACACAGTTCAATAATGAACTCTCCTTTGCACCAAGCTCCTCAACAAAAATACGCGTTGCATAAGCCCCAGCAACACCATGCAGTGCATCGTAGCTTAAAATTGATGTCAAATAAAAATCATAATCATTCTGATGTCAAAAAGGATATTTTATACTCATAACACTCAGAAGAGTTGAAAAGGGAGTCCATCTACATACCAGAACGTGAATTTTGGACTTGTAAGCAGCTTGCGAATAGACTCAAAGTCAAAAATAGATCTGGAGCCATTGCAAAAAAACAAGGGTGAAATAATATGCAAGAGCAGTCACATGAGCATCTTACTTCCTTCTTTTTCTTGTTTTCTTTGAATAAACACATCTTATTGTAAAAGTATAAAGAGAACACAACTTAAATGCAGGAAAAACCATGCATGTCAGGGTGATCATTTGAATCACCGAGGTTTGCTTTTTGTTTAATCCCTTGATCAGTACTTGGAGAAGGAATGCATTGCACACAAATCTCATGCTTATAGGGGGGGAAAAATCATATGGATTAGTAGAAAATTGAGCTTTTTTATGGTCCGCTCGTATTAGATTCACCAAAAGCATGGTTAGGCTAGGTCTTACAATACACTTTGAATTCATAGTAGATAGTGTTGTAGTTTCTTATGGTTTTCTTTCAAATGTTAAAGAATGTCAAAGCCATACACATCAGACAGAAATATCCACAGAATACACTGACTTCACTTTGGTCCTATCCTGGTCGAAGCCTCGTAGGATTTACCCTTTGAAGACAGATGAAGTGCTGTCTTTTCTGATTCTTGTTCTAAAATGACAAGGACGTAGATTAAGAGCAGTATATCTCACCACACCCATCTTTTAAAGAGAAGCACATCAAAAATTGTCCAACCGTGTTCAGGAAGTGAAGAAAATAAGCACCATCCCTGTGGTTATGGCTGTTTAAACTAAGGACATAACCATTCTCTCTTTCTTCTTTCCTTTTAGACTTTCAAAAGTGACCAAAAAACTTTAAATTTATTGATAACTTGTGCGTAAATAAAAATATCATTCTGTTCAGATACAAGAAACATAAACATTATGTTATTCAACAATAAATTTTCGAAGAAGTAAACATGAAATTCTCTGAGTATGCTATCACATGTATGCAAACACAAACACAAATAGTATACTATCCATATGACAATGATTTCAAGTGTGATTCAGAACCCAACTAATTCTGAGGGCAAATTACTATTCGATACACCCATCCACACCCCACTTCCCATTTGAACTCAAAAACAACCTTAAGCCTATTACTTTAAGAGCATAATCTGACTTTTGAGCCCATCAAGGCTTGGATGGAAAAGATAATGCCCACGTTTTAAGCTTGAGTTTCAAGAGACAAGATTTACATAGTGATGTCTAGGATAATGTTTGATCCAATTTTCTACATTACAGGTGCTTTTCTATATATGTGTTTTCTGTGTGTCAGAAAGAAAGAGAATGGAACCACTCAATTTAGCCAGAGTATATCAATGAAGTATGGGAACCCCTAAAAAATAAAGGAAGGGAATACACAGAGAGAATAAACATAACAGAAGTAATAGCTTACTTCATTAATTTCACATAATCATTCGCTGAGTCAAAAACTTCCACATCAAACTGCCCCTCAGGCCCACTAAAGCTAGTTACACCAATTGCACTGATATCCACCTGAATGCAAATGAACCATCATATAGTTCGTTATTGATCACTGGGGACAAGAAAAGAGACATTAGCTATGGAGGATGCAGAAATACATTTGGCAGATCTGCACTAAGATACTCCTTTATTGTTGTGGTGTTTTCATAAATCTTATTTGTTATTCCCTCAGGAGCAGGTCCACCATTTTCCATATTGTATTTGATCCCAAAATCCTGCAATCCGATAGGGAGTACCACACAATCAAAACTAGCGGATATAACAAGCAGAAAAAGTTTCAGTATTTCATTTGTTCAGATAAAATGCAAGTCCAAATTGACTTTCTACTCATTATAAGGCAGTATAACATTGCATATCCTTTCATTTCATGCAGACAGAAGAAGTAAATAGACAAATTATTAATAATACTGAACCATTTAAACTAAATTGCTAAACGTTTACCTCATTTGGACCACCAGGATTATGGCTTGCTGTCAGTATGAAAGCTCCGGTTGCCTTGGATCCCTGATATTCAAAGAAGAAATTAGTTATGTTCAACCTATAAGTTGGCCAATTATAGTTGACTTAATTATGAACCAGTATATTGATATAAAAGGCAACTTACATCAACCCCAACTCTTTCACGTATAACAGCTGACACTGCAGGAGTGGAAAGCAATGCGTTCTGACCAACCCACACACGTCTTACTCCATTTGCAGCAGACATCTTAACAATGATCTGCCAACAAAAGAAAGTTAGAAGAAATAATACATTGAAATACGCTAGGAATTTAGAAGCATTGTAAGTCATAATAAAATAATGAAGACCGTCTTGACTGCAGAAAAAGACTAACATGGACTATCTAATAATCTGTTTCCAGAAGCATGTTTTCCACTTAAAAGTTTTTCTTGCAATCTTATCTTAAATAATCTTCAATCAAAATCAAACAAATGCCTCAACAGAGGGACTCTATGGCCTACACATAATGGCTAAGGAGTCATTCTTGCAGTTAAGAAGTTTTTGTGCAACCAATAGTATGATTCATTTTCATTCATATTTGAAGTAGATGCAATTTGAGAAAGATAGTTCACTCGATTAATGAAATGGAATTTAGCAAGCAAAGACAGAAATACGGCCATAAAAAGAACACCATTTCAAAAATGATAACATCAAGGTCAATAACCGTTCAATCCAAAATGGCATTTGCAAGCCAAGAGAAATCCAAACCTTCAAGAACAAATTAAAACGCCAGCCAATTGCAGTAAATTAGAAACATGTGCTCTGACACAAAGGAGTACTGTTTAAGTGGGCACTGTAGTAGGTTGCCCTTCAATCATAAACTATTCATGTTATCTGGAGCTAATAGCAGAACAGAGATGCAACAGACAGTACAACATCTAGAAGATGAATGGTGCTTAACACAAACTCTGAACAATTGCAACACAGAAAACATAAGATACCTGAACAGCATCCTTTGAGAAATAACGACCATCACCAGAGACAACAAGTGTGGCGCCTGAATATGAGGAAAACCCAGAAATTACTTTTTTAACTCACTCTTTTGTAATGAATCAAGTATTATTGAAGATTCAACGAATGAGACAAAATGATAGAACAATGTTTACTTTAGCATAGACTGCACAGGAAGGTATAAACAAGTTACAGCGAAGACTTAGCAGAGAGGGAAGAAGCTACTAATGTAACTGGATATAAAGAATGAAAATTTTAACATTGCATGAAACAACCATAAAGCCAGTGTCATTTAATTTATACTTCAAGTTTGAAACACTACACATCTAGCAACAAAATTGTGAGAACAGAAGTGAAAAACTAACCTCTAACTTTTTCTACAGTGAGGGCATTGAATGTTGACTGGACAAAATTTTCCAAGTAATGGGGTTGCTTGAACACCTTCACCTGAAAGAAAAAATCGTGCTGATGTTAAAATACATTAATAAGTAAACTCTATTCTAATAGCACTAGTTCCAGAGAAGATATATATCAACTAAAGGATATTACAAACCCAAGATAGACTGCATTATGTCAAGTAATATTATATAATTAAGGACAATGAAAGCGATTTTTTTTCTTTAGAACACATAAAACGAAAATTTTGAGCTCTTCAGCTACACAAGAAAGACACTGATGGTAATACCCGCAAACAACAGACTGTATTAAAAATTAACTTCTATACATACACGGCCATTTCATCGTATAGTAGTAATCAAATGAAAAGGAGATGACAAGTTGTGGTTTTACAAGTCCCACGCTAACTTTTAGGTCGACGTTACCCAAACATAAAAGAAACAAATTTCAACCAATTAGAATGAGTAGAAACCTTGAATTCATCTACACAATATTATTAAAGTTAAAAAAAATTGAAATCTCAGACATATACCAACCGCAATATCAAACTTGGGAAAGAAAAGCACAAATAATGTGATTAAAGAAAACAAGTCGATATACAGTGTCTCAGATACTTAAGCTCATTGAAAATGAAAATAAGTTAACAGGTCAGAGAGATCGATCCAAACAAATAGTAAGTTGATGAAGAAAAAACCAAAAATTGATTCGTTCAAAAGAGGTAGACATAGATCGAATTCAATATGTTTACGAAATAAAGCTAATAAATTCCTGACCCACAACACAGAAACAAAACCGTGCGAGCTGGAAGCAAAACTAAAGAGATGCAATGGATCTGATCAGAAACAAAAAAGAAAAGAAGTAACACAGAAGACGAATAAGACCTTTTTACGGAGACCAGAAGTACCAGGTTTCTGGCCATCGAAAGGAGTAGTCTGCACACGCGTAACCTTGAAGACTACCATTCTTTTGCTCTCTGCAACTCCAGAAACTTCCTCGTTAGACTTATGGAGAGATTGAGAAGAGAAACGGTAGAACAGTACACTGGCTGAAATATGGGATGTAACTTATATGTGCTTACGAGGAAATGGAACGCTATCTGAGGAGGACAAGTGTTTCCGTTAACTCCTATAACTATGTTTAGAAACGGAACGGACGTTCTTTTTTTCTGAAGGTATAAAATTAAAGAAAAGAAAAGGATATTCGATTTCGAATGGGGCAACCGCAAAGCCTCTTTGGCTTTTTCTTCGTTATTGCGATTGGTGCCATGTGGTTCTTAGATGGTGAGACCTGAGGTAGAGCGCTTCCAACGCAATTCAGATCTGCCCCACCTTGGAAAAGAATTTGTATTAAATGAACAGTCACTTGTAGTTTGGAATTTAATAAATTGTTGGATTAATTTACAATTTACTTAATCGTAAGATGTGAATATATCTCTATTTATTACATAATTTGCCAGATGACTAATTAATGATCAATACTATTAATAATAACATAAGTATTGTTTGAGTTCTAATTTAACTCTTTAATTTTCATTAGACCATCTATTACTGAAATATTGAGAAATAGAATATATTTGTCCATTTGAATGAAAAAAAAATTGCATCTAACTCTATACCATTAAGGTTATTAGAGACAGAAGTGACCAAAATTGGTACTTCCATCATTTTACGGAAGGGATATATTCATTTGCTCGTGCTTTGTCTGGATGAGGAGAGAAAGACGCAATAGACGGTACACCATTGTTTGGCACGTGATCGGCCTAGATGTAGACGTGCCGAATCGTGACTCTTCTAAGCCATTCTAAGCCATTCTAAGCCGAGGCAATGTTTTCTGCCAACAAACGAAAATAAAAAAGACGATGAATGGCATAGGGAGGTCTTTCAAGTAGGACTCTCAAAATGCTTCGGGTCCGACGTGATCGAATTTCTGGCTGAATTTTGGGTTTAAGTACTTAGTTCGACTCGATTGATCCATTTGATAAAATAAGTATTGGGAGAGTAAGATATGTGAGGCCCAATAAACCTGAGGACTGTTTAATATGGTTTTGATCAATATCACTCTTGCTGCAACTGTGAGGGTTTTGTTACATCAGGACCTCACTCTTCTTTGAATTTTTTCCATTAGAGGAATACAGTCCCTAAACTGAAGTTTCTTTTTTTTTTTGTAGTTATAGGGAGCCTTAAATATTTGAAAGATAGGTTCATGGTTTGTAGACCAAATATATCAATAGGCTAAGCCCTATTAGAATGGTCACTTCTGGATAGAAAAATGTGACTTTTGTTCATGTTAATCTCTAAGCTAGTCAACTCCTTAAAAACTTTTTATGTGGCTATTATCATGTTGATTGAGGCATCATGAGCCCAAATAAATAGAAAAAGACCGTCTGCAAAAGAGAGGGAGACTAGGTTCACCTTCTTACACTTATTATGGAATTTGAAGTTAATGTTAGAAATGGCGTTTTCTACGTACAAAGGTACGGGGAGAGATGTTCACCTTGTTTAAGACCCCTAACTCTTGTGAATAATAAGTTTGGCTCTCTTTCTCAAAAAAATAAGTTTGGCTCTCCATTGATTAGGACATTGAAGGGGGAGGATGTTAGGCATAGTTTAACCCAATTTTTAAACTTATCAGGAAACTGTAAGGCTTCAAGTAAATTCAGTAGAAACTCCTAACTTATAGTATCAAAAGCTTTATAGAAATCAATTTTCATAGCATAGTTTCTAAGGCCATTTCTCTTGGAATATTCCTTATGTAATTACCAGGCCATTAGAGTGTTATCCCCTACAGATCTACCATCCATTTCATTGAAATTAGACTTGAGAACCATTTTCATTATATTGGAAATAATCTTGGAAATAATTTCATAAAGGAAACTGCAGTAAGAAATGGATCTGAAATCATTAACAGTGCTGTGGTTTGTGCATTTAGGGATCAAACAAATAAAATTTTTATTGATTTCATTTAGAAGCTTACCTCCTTCAAATAATTTCAACATATATATTTTCAATGACTATAGTTTTTATGAGGGGCTAGGCCTTTTATTGGAAAAAAAACCATTCAAGCCATTATAACTAGAAGCTTTTGTTGAGTTAAATTCAAAAACCACCCTACCCTTTCCACTTCGTGTGAACTAATTAGTTTAGTAAAGGATTCAACATTAGCCTTTATAAAGTGGTTGGATATAAAGGATCTCAGTAGAGGGACAAGTGATGAGTTGGTCGTTGGGGTGCCAACAAGGTTTTTAAAGTAAAGTAGGGCCTCCTTCTTGAGATCATCTTGAGTGGACACTATTAGACCCTCCTAATTAGTTAGAGAGACAATCTTGTTAATATTCTTCCTGTCTAAGACTAAATTGAAGAAGAATTTTACCTTATTGTTCCCCTCTTGCAGCCATTAAATTCTAGGCCTTTGTTGGATTAGAGAATTATGATAAGATAGAGCTTTGGCATAAGAATTGAGAGCTAATTTTCCTTTCATAAAAAGGTCTTCCACACTAGGTTAAAATTTCAACTGCTTTTACACTTTAACTAGAGAGTCTTTAGCCTTTTTAACTGCTTCTAATATGTTGTTACCCTATTTTTGAGCTTTAACAATTTGAGTTCTTCATTAATAACCATCAATTTCTTGATATAAAGGAATTGTTTACTACCCTCTAAGGTCTGAGAAAGGTTCTTTTTGATGGCATCCCCATATCCTTCCATTTATACCAGGTAAATGTGAAAATGGAATAGGAAGGGTGTTTGTCAAGATTGAAATAAATTCTAAACCAATAAGGGGAATGATAAGAGAAAGCAGGGTTCAAGACTCTTACTTTGCTATCTAGAAAAAGATTAAGTCATTCTCTATTTATCAATGCTTTGTCCAGTCTCTTTTTGATGTGCCATGATTTACTTTATTTCATTATAAGAAAAATAAGTTTTAGCAACGGAAATTACAGACAGAAAATAAAGATTTCCTTTCAGGAAACAAATTTGGCAATAGAAATTACTGACAGAAAGAGTCGTCGGAGAAACAATCGTAAGTAAATTTTAGTGACGGAATATTGTATATCCGTAATTTAACGACGAAATTTTCTTTTTATGTCGCTAAATTTGTGATAGATACACAATATTTCATCAGTTAATTTAGTGACGATAAATTTTAAATTCGTTGCTAAATTTTCTGATGGAAATACAACATTTCGTCGCTAAATTTACAGACGAATGACATCATCCGTTGCTAATTTTTTCATGATAGAATATATCATTTCGTCGCTAAGTTACCGATAAAATATGTCATTTTGTCGCTAACGTACCGACGGAATGATATATTCCGTCACTAATTTACTGACGGAATAATGTATTTCGTCGAAAAATTTAACTATGATAAATTTCAACCACCATTTCTCAATTCTTACCCAAGTTCTCTGTTGATAATCTTTTGAATTTTTTGTACATTTAATTTATGTAAATAGTATAACATCGATTGATAATATAAAGTAAAAATTATCCCGATTGGTAATATAATAAAAAATTATAATGTACACCAACAAGTATCTTAAAAATTACTGTAAATTAAGAATTCATACAAAAACTTAAGAGTAGCAAAACATAAAATACATTCACTTATCCATTTAAGCTATGTAATTGGTGAAAGCAGAGGCTCTGACTGCTGTGACGAGGTCCTGGCTCTGCCCTTCAACTCATCCGCCTCATTACAGAGCTAAATTATACACTCCATCGATGTCTGTACTGTGCTCTCAAGTTGAATAACTCTCTCATTTGATGTGGACCGCCTACTAAATCTAGTTGTAGTAGATGTGGAGGATTGCGAATAACATGTGTTGCAAATGAACCTAAGCCAAAAATCCTTCCACAACAGTTCCTACCACCAACTGCATGAAGATATATCTGACTCTTATCAACAATTTCAGAATTCTGAGACTATTATTTGCTTTCTTGTATTTGATCTTATCATTATAATTGTTTATGTTAATAAGTGATAATTTTTAAGAATTAATATTAAAGTATAAATTTTACATACATGAAGTTGTCTGCATCAGATGTTGATGAAGGTCACATCATCATACTTCTTAATGTGGGTGTGCAAAAAGAGATGACGTAGCGTAGACTTCCTACCTTACTACATCAAAATATAATTGTTATAAGTGAACTACAATTTACAAAAATTTTGGCAAAGTTTTATCTATTTTTATGATATTTACCTTCTATTAAACAAAAAATGCACTCAACAACATAGTCATTAATGGCACCAGACATTTATAACATTATTATTCTCCATAATACACATATATTTTCAGTCTAAATTTCATGAATCAAATCACATTGAAATCAAATTTCATACATCTAAATGCAAAAATCAAAATATAAATGTAAAGTTTTGATACTTATAAGTTTCTCTGCATGCTCGTGGTAGGTCATAGATCTTTCCGTGTGTACGGGTAAACTCTCTCCTTCCGGTCCTCCACGTCTGTTTGCAGAATTACACTCTGAAATAGACATTGCCTCGAGTGATGCCCAATAGTTCTGCTAATGACTCTATATTATATAAGGAGGTCCTACACCATTCTTGTGTATCGGACTAAGAAAGTCTCTATTACACGTACGAGCTCACTTCTCTAATACATTATAAATTACAACATCAAATTTTGAATCTCAAAAAAATTCTTTTTGAAAAGAAAGAAAAGCATACTATAAGTACTTATAAACTATAATATTTATCTAATTAATGTATAAAATTAGATAAAATAAAAAAGATTAAAGAATATATTTTTCATATCTCAAACTCCTGATAATAAAAATCCTTTGTCGTCTGAAAGATATTCTTCCATATTTAACATCAAGATCTATCTTTTCCTTGAACTTGGAGGACATATTTCTGGACCACGTTTTAGATTGAACCAACCTAATATATAAGCTATTTTAGATCATTTTCAAATTAAAACCTATAATTTCAGTATAAACCTACGGTGTAGCCTCTGTCATCCACAACATTTACCCCTGATATCTCTATTGATATAAGGGTGGTGAATGATGTAGGGCTGGTGGATAGTATAGCAGTTGGTACATAAAGTGACTGTACAAACTATAAGTCGGGAAGGTGATGCCTCATTTGGATGTCCAGTAGCTGGACGTAAAACACCTGATTCTGTAGCATCTTCAGAATTTGATGCTTCACCTGGAAATGCACTAGCTCCTCTAAATTGTGGTAACCTTAACCTTGGCCGCATCATATCTTGTTTTCTCTTTTGTGGAATATTTTTAACTTGAAATTCACATTTTATTAAATATTCCAATAATAAAACAATATAAATTAAACACAAATAACATTATATTGTTGATGCAATAATAGATTTATTCATATAATATTCTATTACAAACACAAATTAATCATTATCATCATTTAATTGTAAATCAAAATCATCATCTTCTTTTTTTGAAGAATTAGAATCAAACTCAGGCTCCTTTTCATATTTCTTGCCCTCCTCATCCTCTTTAGAAGAAATTTCAACTTATTCATTATTTGGATCGTTCAAAGGTTTATTCTCATCATATGTTACACGTACATTTATTTCATAAACATCGTTTTGAAACGCTTCACTTTCAATTCTCTTATTTGCTCCTTTTCTATGTAATTCAAAAACACCTCTATGTTTTACTTTGCAAACAGCCAACTAATTTAACTTATCTCGTCGTAAGTTGAGAAAAAGGACATAATACATCTGGATCGCTTGCATCACAAACACGAAAGGTTCAAATTGTTTAAACTTCTTCGCTGGTTTATTTCAACTATATTGTATCGACTGTGCACTTTTGTTCCAACATTAGGAGTTAGATCAAACTATTCACACTTAAATATTACACTCCATTTTATTAGCAATGTATGAGTATTCATTTTCAAGTATCTCAATAATTTTACCATAATTATCCATCAATTCTCCCTATATTCAAACCCCACTATTTACTGTTGCCATGCTATAATAAATTTATTATTCATGTTGATTTTGTGGTATTGTATTTTGAAGCTGATAAAAATTATCCATTGATTTTGGGTAGGCCTTTTATGAATATTGGTAGGGCATTAGTTGATGTGTATGAGGCAAAACTTGTCTTGAGGATTGATGATGAGCAGGTTGAGTTTAATATGTCTAAATCTTTGAAGAAATCGATGGATGATATTGTATGTATAAAGATTGATGTTGTGGATGAATGTGTGAAGGAGGTTGAAGAGGAAGTTACAGAAGTATACAAGGATGAGAGTATGAGAGAAGGGGATTTATGTGAGGAAGTTAAGTTAGAGATGTTGGCCCCTGAATTTATTATTATTATTATTAAGCATGATTTAAATAATTTTTGAAGTTTTGATAGATTAATTATTTTGGAGTTATTTAATTATGTCAAAGTTAGTATGATTTATTGCATGGGTAAATGGAATTAAAGTGTTAAGGTTATAAAAATGTTCAAGGGTATTTTTGGCAAGACACATAAAGATAAAGACCATAAAGCTTTAAAGGAAGGGCAAAATGGACCTTTTACAATCATTAAGGGCATAATTGGAAGAAAAAGTGTTGTCTTGAAACGAAAATTGAAGAGAGAAAAGAAGGTGTCGTGGGAGAGAAAAGAAAGGAAAGAAAGAAGAGCAAGCTAGGTTTCCATTTTCTTAGCTTTCTAGAGGCATTTTGGAGTCCTTCAAGAAGGGAAAAATAAAGAGGAAGAGAAGAGCTTCCATTAGAGCCAAGAAACTCATTGTTTGGTTGTTGGGACCCGATCTCGGAACCGGATCTCAACCGGAAAGCGCAACGAAAGATGGAAAACCAAAGAACGGAGAATCGGAAAAACAAAACGAAACTAATCGAATCGAATCGAAAACTCGGAGCAATTGGAT
>JAOSBL010000210.1:7678532-7690944 GCA_027568915.1 Erythroxylum roraimae
TGTGTATGATTATGGCTTATGGATTGCGTATGGATAATGAGATTGATTGTGGGTTGATTTGAAAATTATTGAAGTGTGTTAGGTTAGAATTGCGTTGTTGATGCTGAATTCCGGACTGGAGGTCCGATAATGGTTGTTATGGTTGTAAGTGTTGTAAGTGATTATAGAAGTGTGTTTGAATATGTTTGCAGATTTTTGGATTTGGCAAAATACAGCCGTTATGCTGCCCGATTTTCGATAAAATCAGTTTATGGCAAAGATAGAATAAGAATAAGATTTCGGTTGTTAAAAGATGAAATAAGAGAAAGCGATAATAAGAATGAAAAAAAAAATTATACCGGTTTCGGATTTTTACCGGATTAGTTTAGACTGGCTTAGTCTAAGGTCTCCAACGCGACTCGCATAGTTTTTCGATAAAATTTTGTTACCCGGATGTCGGACATGTGTTGCGGTTCTTTTGAACCGTTTGCTTGTTTCCATTCGATATTGTTCCGCATTTGGCTATCCGATTAGTCCAATTCGATTCCGATTCGTTCTTTCGTTTCCGTTTCTATTTTCGTTTCCGATCCATTAGTTTACTTCCGATTTGATTTCGCTTAATTTCGTTCTTTGGTTTCGCCTTCATTTTTTTATTTTCGAGTGCGCTTTCTGGTTGGGATCCGGTTCCGAGATCGGGTCCCAACACCTCATATTTTAAAACCCAAAACCTCATTAGCCTACCCATTCACAAGCTTAGTAAATTATTAAGTGATGCGCTAGTTTGGGATTTTTGGTACAATTTTTTTCTTTCCGAGATGAGTTGAGTTATACTTCTACTCTTCAATCACATTGTATCTAGTTGCTATTTTGCTTGTTGTTTCTTCAATTATATAAAAATAAAAAGAGAAAAAGGAGAAAAGAAAAGAAAAGAAAAGAAAAAAGAAAAAGGAAGAACTTTTTGGGTAGCATCAATAAGTGCGGAGTAGTAGTATATTTATATTTGTATATCTCATAATATGTTTTGTATCCCTTTGTTCACTTATTACTTTATGCATGTTTGTGTTAAACCCTTTATCTCTTTTGACCCACCTTAACCCTTACCACATTACAACCCGAAATAAGCCTTTTTCATCTATTTATGCATGTAATCATTGTAGAGGAGAATTGGTGTATTAGCAAGCCTATGGTAATGTAGTTTCCTATAGGGAGCTTGAGCAAAACACTAACCATCAAACAATTGAGAGAAATGAGTGAAACCATGAGGAAGATTTATTATATGTTTATATCTATTTATGCATGTAATTATTGTATATGAGAATTGGTGTATTAGCCAGCCTATAGTAGTGTAGTTTCCTATAGGGAGCTTGAGCAAAATACTAACCATCAAACAATTGAGAGAAATGAGTGAAACCATGTGGAAGATTCATTATATGTTTATACTTATCTTTGAGTGATGGTGCCATAAATTGAGTTTGCTTATGTGCACTAATGAAAAGTAGTCATGATATGTGTAATAGCTTAATATTTGAGTTGGCTAAACTCTGAGGGATTACATGCTTTGATATTTATGAAAATGAAGTGATAGAATTGATTGGTTGTATTCGATTTTGCTTGAGGACAAGTAAGGATTTAAGCGTAGGGACGTTGATAGTTGTGCATTAGTATGTGTTTTTCTAAGTTTTTGGTATGTGTTTCTTGCATGATAAGTTAGTATTATTGTGTTTTAGGACTTGTTTTGTGTGTTTTTGTTTAGTTTGATCTTCATGGTTGTTCTTTTGTGTTTGATGTTGGTTTAGGGTAGAAATTGATCATTTTGGTGTAGGAATAGAGGGTAGACACCTTTGTGATTGAGCTAGGGACCAAGAGAAGAAAAGAGAAGTGGAGCTGCTGAAAAACAAGAACTTACGATCATGGAAAAGGGCATATTTTCCACGATCGTGGGAAATCTACGGAGAAAGTTTCTGTTAAGTTAACCCATAATCGTGGGAAGCACAAGTATAATTCCCACGATCGTGGGAATTGGAAGTCGAAGAGACACGCGGGTTTCATGTATTTTTTCTAAGGTTTTCGTGACTTTATAAGACATAGAATCCCGAGAGACGCCAGAGAGGGTCGTGGAACTTGCTTCCTAGAGTTAAAAGACAGATTGAGAGCCTAGAGATAGGGGAAATTCAAGGTTTCATTCCCAATTGGGTAAAAAGCATCCCGTCATCTAGATTTTCTAAATTGGGCAAAGAAGAGGAGGAGTTATCCCGTCCATTCTTATTTCTATTTTTTTCTCTTCTAGCATGTTTATCATGGATTATTTGATTGTTAGGGATGTTATGGATATTATGATTGGCTAAAACAATTTTTAGGGTTTGTTGTTGAATTATTTGTGAACCTTTGGTTATTGATTTAGTGATATACATGTTAGTGTTATTTATTGTGCTTAAACCTTGCAATAAATCGAGAGAGTGAGCTTGGTAATCTGTGTTAATTGTACAATAAGAGTTGAATATTAATAGACCTATAAATAACAAGTTATTGATTTATTAGGATGAGATTTCAATAGATCAATACACTGCCTACATGATAGCTTCATATTTAGTTGGATGTTTAGGAAAGGCTTTGCACATCGAGAGATCCCAAAGTTAATTGTTATTTATTTAACTAGTGACATTTAGTTACACCTTGAGAGATGGTAGCTAGAGTTTTGGGAAATCTTGAGCCAAGCATAAATTGAATCAATTAATCAGAGGGGAGTAAATAGGGATAATGACAAGTCGTAATGTTTAACCTTGATTTTCTCCAAATCTTAGTTTACGATTTTGGTTTGACATGCATTGTTCCCTATTACTTTTAGTTTGTCTTTATTTTACTTATCTTTTTAAATTTAATTGAAACGATTTCTTAAACAAAGAACAACCTAAATTAAGTGGTGCCTAAGCACAATCCTCGTGGGATCGATATTTGTTGTCAACTACAAGTACAACCCCTATACTTGCGGTTTTGAGCGTAAGGCTAGTAATGTGTTTTGCATTCAACAATACTAAGTTTGAATTAATCAAATTGAAGTTCAAGTCTTTATGTTTCAATTTAAACAATGCCTAAACATAAATACTTAGACTAGTAAACCCCAGCCTAAAAACTCATCAATCATTATTAGAGGTAAAATTGAACAGAACAATATAAAACCGATCACATTGTATATATTACTTAGTTGAACGGCTTGCCTTGATAGACGGATAATTGCAAACTACAAACAAGACAGATGAGATTGGACAATTATTGACATTCTTCAACAAAAAACACGGCTTAGAAGAAACACAATAAACAATTAGCTAGTTTTTGATAAGTTTTGAATTGAGCATATATACAAATATGCATGAGTTTTAAGTTGTGTATTGCATATTTTATTTTTCTTCTATTAATGTTTTTGTATCCTATAACTTACAATATTGCTTAAGCCATTAAAGCCTCGATCTCTTTTTGAAAAAGAACAATTAACCTCAATTTGATCATAACCATTTTTTGCAAGATCATAACGATTATTATGCCAAAAAGATTATCATGCAAAACCATTATATTAGATGAGTAACATTAATGGAATCTCTAATAATTTATTTTTAAAAAACACCAAAAGCCGTCACACGTGCTAAATAAAGAAATTAGTACCAAAAGACTAACTACGAAACTAAGAAGAAAAGAAGATAACAATTGGTGGTACATGAAAGGAGGTAACCACATAACAATTGGTGGTACATGAAAAGAAGTAACCACTTACAAGTAGCCAAAATGAAAAATGCTCAGGAGATAAGCTGTAACAAGTCCCTGATAGCAACCAACATAATCCAACCAAAAAGAAATTAACTTCACTCTAACCAATTAATAAAAAAACAACTGTAAGAATAAAATAAAATCTTATAGTCATTATTGAAAGAGAGGGAAAACTATTATAATTCATCAAATTGAACTCTATACAGCAAGTAGGATTCAATTATGAGTAACAAATGGAATTTATGAAATGGTCATCCTAGTAGCCTATTTACTTCTAATCAATCTCTTCCTAATATTGTAACGCATGGAATTTACTTTTACATTCTTAATACCAAAAAAGGTATATGAAAACCAATTAAGATTAAAAAGAGACAATGAAGTGAGGATAGTAAGAGAGTTTAGGTCATGAAAAGAGACAGAGTAAGACCAAAAGTTCTAAAGAAAAAGAGAGTGATAAAGAAAAGACAAATAGGCCAAGAGGGATTTAAAAAGGAAAAGGATTTAGTATTAAAGGAAATAAAGAAGCAAGGGATAGTATTTGCAAAGGAAGTGATATTTAGAGTGCTTGTAATGGTAATGAACATGACTATTCTTTCTCAAGAATGTGAATTTTTTTGTTGCATGATCATGATAAATATGCTATGAAGGCCAACAATACGATGACAATTTTTTTAGAGCTACTTTCTTTCATGGAATAATAATATTCTAGTAGAGCTAAAAAGATAACTTAAGTTTATTATTAACTAATATTCCAATAGAATTATTTATCCTCTAAATTTTTTGATGGAATTATTGATCCTTAACAATTTCATCTTTCATTTAAAGAATTTAAAGCCACGAGTTTCTATTAGTAGCCTTTTAATAACTGAATCCTCAAATTCAGGTAAGCTTACTAAAAGGTTAAGAATATAAAGAGTGTAATTTTGATGTTCGGAGGAGATGTAAAGGAGATTTTAATTAGGGTATAATTAGAGCATAAATTTATGTTAAATTGAGCCTTAACTAATGAAAATTTTACCAGTTAATTTATCTTTTCCCTAATATGCCTTATTCTGACCTAGTTATTACTGCAAATTAATAATTGGCCTTTATATCTAAGGTCTATGAGGCTAAACTAATTAGCGCAATTGAGGCATTCATTATTATAGTGTCTTAGTCTTATTTGGTCTCCTTTAGCCTCACTACTGAAAAGAGTTACAATTAAAGTCTCCTAATATAAGTTAGGGAATGTTAATGAGAGCTTTTATATGATTTAGATCCTCCCATAAATATGTCCTTTGGAAAGCTTAATTAAAAGTAAACACATAATTGGCATATACCTAAATATTGTCCCTAATTTAAGTCACATAAAAGTGAAGAGAATTGATGGTTTAGTATTTGAATTTCATCAAGGTCATAAGCCACTATGATCCTCCCATTAAAATAAGCATGATTATTGCTTAAAATGAGCTACAATTTATCCAACAACTATGTTTTTCTGGAGATACTTATACTTTTATTTTATTTTGTAGCAAGTTGATAAAAAAGGTCCTTTTTATATGTAAAAGATCCTTGATTATCTTTTTTAATAGGGCAATTTATGCCTTTTAAATTCCAACTTTTAGTGTGACAATTAGTGTGGTTTTATCTTCTTAGAAACTGATCTCTTTAGAAGGGCAATCTTATAACTTTATAGTAGAGGACAATGGTGAAAGTTTTACTAATTGGTCTTTAGATACTATTTTATTGGAGCTTAAATGGTTCTAGAGTATGTGAAATCATGATTTCAACATTTTCTTCTTCACCCTCTTTATATACTTTCTTCAACTTAATTGCCTCTACAAGGTCTTTATTAGTACTAATTTAGGAAATACTTTTGTATAGCCAATTCTTTTTAGTCCATTTATACACTCATATAAGAATATTGGTATACCAATGGAATAATCAAGATAACTTAAGTATATATTTGACCAATTTTCAAATGGAATATTATGGTAGTTAACCCAAATAGGGATATGATTTAAGTGGATTTTACTAAGCTCAATACTTAGCCTCTAACTTTGAAGGAATATTAGCTTACCATTTGTTCCATGGTCTTTGTTTAATCCATTTCATCATGCTTGCTTCATTGTTAAATTTGAAGAGGAAAAATTCCTCATCATTGATCATTATGCTCTCAACTCCAAGTTTACTCCAATTTAACTTTAACTTAGGCATTCATCTAGGTAAATAATAGTATCTTTTTCAAGAGAAAAACAACTAGAGTTCCATTCCATCTTACTATTCCTTCCTTTAGGATTTTAGTTGGTGGTGAAACCATCATATTATCTCTCCTTACAACCTAGGGAAATTACTTAAAATTTACCATTCTAATTAAATCTCAAACTACCTAACACTATATATTTTTAACGAGATCTTGAGTAGAGGGGTTAAGAATAGAGGGACTGAAGGATGATGAGGTGATATGGGAAAGGAGTGCTACAAAGTCATGTTGTCCATATCTTCCTTTCATGGAATAATAATATAATTTTGTTTCTCATCTCATGATTAATCCCCATTACTAGTTTTCTCTTCCACTTCTAAAGGTCATTTAACCAAGTATATTTTAAATTATTAAAGTTCCTTCAAGTTTTATAGCGATCTTTGGGAAGTCTCATCCCCTTCTCAACTTTGTTTAATATCATGTAAAAGAGTACTTTGCACCTAAGAAGCTACCAAGGTATATAACTCATCACTGCATTCTTGGCAAACCATCAATAATATTGTTTTACACTTCTTTCTTATACTTGATCTCAAAATCAAAACCTAACAATTTGGGAAGCTAAGTTTGTTGAAAAAGAGTTAAGATTATATGTTCTAGCAAATGTTTCAAGCTTTTACTATCTATTTTCGTTACAAATATAATATATTTAAGTATTAAGACCACTGGTTAATAGCAATCCTAAAACCAAAGTTCTTTTTTATATGTGGACAAATGTAGGTACATATTAGAAAATGACTTCATGAAATAATAAATAAGGTATCCTTACCATGTAAGAACTATTCTTAATAGATTTCCATTTACATATGCTTTAATAACAAAATTATTGTTGAAATTATGAAAATTCAAGACTAATAAAGACACCAAAAATTCCTTCATTGTATTAAAAGAACATTCAATCTCTTAATTTCATCCAAAATAATTACTCTTCAATAAAGAGGTTAATGGATTACTCAACTGCCTAGATCTTTTGATAAAATGCCTATCATATCATGCTAACCCTAACAAAACTTTTATCCCTAATAGAACTTTTATTGAACATTTGGAACGCTACACAAATTCATCCATAATTTGTTTCAAAATTACTGTTTTTTCCAATATTCACTAACACTAACACAGAACAGCAAACAAAGACCCATTAATAACTAAAATGAACCCTCATAACTCAATCCATGCAAACAAAACCATTGAAAATAAAATCATTTAACTACATAAGATGAAGCAGAAAAATAAACTCCAAAAGCAGAGACGACTAACCTCGACAATGGAAACAAAGACGACAGACGGACAGACTGACAGTGGATAGACAAACAAAGTGAGCTCTGTCGGAGATGGAGGAAATGAAGATGAAGAAGAAAAATGAAGAAAAAAAGAAGGAGGGGCGTCTGTCGATTTAATTCGAAGGAAAATGACTACATTTCCTTCCAATTTAAACGAAGAAATTTTCCTTCCAATTTGAATGATGATGGCCATAGTTTTAATTTAACAAAGGAAATTATTTCCTTCAGTAAATTCCATTGATAATTTTAGCCGAGAACCATTGACGCCTACTTTCGCGACGACATTCACTATCCTGTAGCTAAATTTCACCAGGAAAGTTGGCGAAAAAATTTCCTCCTCTTTTAACGATGAATTTTTTCTTCTGTCGCTAATTTACTACGAATTTTTTTCTTCTGTCGCTAATTTACTACGAATTTTTTTCATCGCTAATTTACTACGGAATTTTGTCTGTCTGTATTTTGTAATTTTCTTGTAGTGTTTATTGCTCCATGTATAGATTTTTCCTTGATGTGCCATGATTTCCTTTGTTTATTACTCCATATATAGATTAGTCCTTCTAGCTTTAGGTTAGTGACTTCTAGGCTTTCCTCAAATCTTAAAAATCATTAGATAAGTTTTAAGGTATGTCATGACTCCAACTTTAGGCCGTGACTGGCCCCAAAGGAGTAGTAAATTCAAGATTTACTGAACCCTTAGTAAGCTTAAAATACTGTCAAATCCTTATATCTGTAATAAAGATAAAATTTCAAAATGATCAAACTCATAATTGTAATAATCAAACAGTTCTAGCAATATATAATCCCCAATTTGCTATAACATTGAGATGGTTAATATAAGGGAAAATCTAACACATACAAGGCTACTGTGGCTCTAGAGTCAAAGGTCCTTAACAAATATACATTAAATCGTCGGAAAGGAAGAAGACTGACGAAGTACCTTGTTAAAAGAGATTTGAAAAAGAAGATCCTGAAAAATAGTTAAGGGGAGTTAAACCTCGCTGAGTGAATTAATACTATAGTTATGTTATACATTCCTAAGGATTTCAAATGATACATATGTATTTATAATTTATTATATCCATAAATGCAATTTCATAACATAATGATTTTATTTATAAGCATACATGCATTTTCCATATCAATATCATGTCACATAATCATCACAATCACAAATCACAAATCACAAATAATAGTGGAGGATTAACGATAGACCCTATAACTTACCTCTTACCCACATATTATAGATATAGGGGCTCTCTTGTTCCACACAGGTCACTTGCAATGTAATGGACTGTCGTTCGAGAGCCACACTCAACCGAATTGTCACAGCCTCACTACGACGTGATTATCGTCCAAGAGTAAGCTCGACTGAACAGCCATAATCATGCTACCTCTCATGTACTATATATCATTTGACATCCGAGAGCAAGCTCGACCGAACTGCCCCAACCGCGTAATATCTCAATAAATAGGCCCAATACTAACCCAAATCTATACCCGACTAATGACTCACCGTGCATAACCTAGTGACACCCATTAGGTAACTCATATTATAACAATCCTCCACATCATCACATATCAAAATGAGCACAACATTTCACAACAAAAATACATATACATGTGTCAATTTGCATGTATGAATGTCATGCATGTATATGATAATGATGGTGATTTTCATGATGAATATGATAATGAATTCTAATGCATATTCATAATGATGAATATTAACTCACAGGTAAAATGTGTTACTTCTCGTCGAACCTAGTTTCTTAAAGTTGAGGGTCTGCTCCTGATTGATCTAAAGAAAGAAAAGTAGGATTGACCATTAGGATTTAAAACCTAAACCAATTTTAGACAACCTAAGAATAGGACCATGACTTAATATTAAAGAGCTCTTTTTTCTATTTAAAAATGATGATGTCACGTTTTATGAGGAGCCTACTAAAAATTAGGTAGTTTTTCTGTAAAATAGACATGGGTCATTCTTGCAATGAAAAGATACTTCAGTAATCACCAATAATCACAGCTCAATTTAGGTCTCCAAACTATATGTCCATCCCAATTGAGTCCACATTTACATCGTAAAAATTCATCATAAATCCAATCATAATTCAAGTATACCAATTTCTAACACATATCCAATCACAAAATCCATAGTAATAATATCTCATTTCCACTCAAGAATGGGGAGTTGTTGTAATAATCCATAAGGTCTTTGGTGCTCAAGCTTTACTCGTTGGCATATTAGACATCTAGACACAAATTCTGCAATTTCCTTTTTCATTCTACTCCACTAGTACGTTCCTTTGACATCATGATACGTCTTAGTGGGGCTTGGATGAATGCTATAAGCTACAAAGTGTACCTCCTATATGATTTCCTTTCATAGGTCATCAACATCTGGTACACATACCCTAGTACCCATCCTTATAATACCATCACCATGCACAATAAAATCCTTATCTCAATTCTCTTGAATCTCCTCAACTATATTACATAACTGAGGGTCTTTGATCTGAGCAACCTTGACTCTCTCTAAAAACATTGATCTAACCTTGAATTGTGATATCTTCCATAGCAATCCTTGATCAACTAACTCGTGCAACTCTTTAATTAAGGTTCTCCTTATAGATTTTATGTGAGAAAGACTACCGGATGATTTTCTGCTTAGAGCATTAGCTACTACATTAGCTTTACCTAGGTGATACAAAATAGAAAAATCATAATCTTTCTAAAGCTCCATCCATCTTCGTTGTCTTAGGTTTAGATCCCTTTGCTAAAAATTATATTTCAAACTTTTATGATTAGTATAGATCTCACAAGTTACACCATACAGATAATGTCTCCAAATCTTAAGTGCAAACACCACAGTTTCCATTTTCAAGTTATGAATATGATAGTTCTGTTCATGCTTCTTTAATTGTCTGGAGGCATAAGCAACAACTCATCAGTGTTGAATAAGCACATAACCCAAACCAACCTTATAAGCATCACAATATATTGTAAATCCATCAAACCCTAAAGGTAAGGTCAAAACTAGAGTTGATGTTAACCTATCTTAAGCTACTGGAAACTATCCTCATACGCTTTTATCCAAACAAATTTAGCATTGTTCTAAGTTAACTTAGTCAGAGGTGTAGCTATTCGAGAGAAATCTTAGACAAATCTCCAATAATAGCCTGCTAATCATAAGAAACTTCGAAACTCAGTAACAATAGTAGGTCTTTGCCATTCTATGATAGCTTCAATCTTCTTAGGATTCACTTGGATGCCATCTTTAGATACCACGTGTCCCAAGAAGACTACATTATCTAACCAACATTCACACTTAGAAAATTTATCATACAATTGATGCTCCCTCATTGTTTGCCAAACCATTCTCAGATGTACCATATGTTCTTCTTCACTCTTAGAATATACCAAAATATCATCAATGAATACAGTGACAATCCTATCCAGAAAAGATTTTAACACCCTATTCATTAAGTCCATAAAGGTTGTAGGAGAATTAGTCAACCTAAAGGACATCACCAAAAATTCATAATTTCCGTACCTAGAAAGAAAAGCAATTTTTAGAATATCTTCTCCTTTGATCCTCAATTGATGATAACCATATCATAAATCAATCTTAGAGAAACATTTGGCCACTTGAAGTTGGTCAAACAACTCATCGATTCTTGGAAGTGGATACCTATTCTTTATCGTCACTTTATTTAATTCCTTGTAATCAATGCAGAGTCAAAAGCTACCATCCTTCTTCTTTACAAATAATACTGGTGCACCCTATGGAGAAGTACTAGGTCTGATAAATCCCCTATCTAACTATTTTTGTAATTTCTCCTTTAACTCTATGGGAGCCGTTTGATAAGGTTGAATTGAGATAGGAGTTGAACCCAACACTACATCAATGTAGAATTCAATCTCCCTCTCCGGTAGCAAACCTGGCAACTCTTTAGGAAACACATTAGGAAATTCACATACAATTAGGATATCATCAATTGAACCTCTCTCTATTAAAGTATCCCTCACTAAGGCCAAATACCCTTGACAACCTTGTCAAAGCATCTTTTTAGCAGTAATGGCAAATATAAAGTTTTAAGGAACTTTCCCTTTATCACCTCTAAACTAGAATTCAACATCATCAGGAATCCTAAAAATCACCAACTTCTCTCGACAATCCAAGGTAACAAAGTGTTGTGATAATCAATCCATACCCAAAATTACATCAAAATCCATCACATCCAATCACACTAAATTAGCCACTAATTCTTTATCCTCGATCGGCACCAGACAAGAAGGGAAAATAATATCTGTATTAAGGGATTCACCCAAAGGGGTGGCTATTAGTAAAGGAGTTACTAATCGATACAATACTTGCTACAACTACATTAGAGGTTTGAGCATCTTGTGGGATGAGGATGAACACCTGAGCTTATACTCTTCCTGACTACTGAGAGGTTGAAGCCTACCCAAAATTTCTATTACTAGACCTACCCCTAATCTGGAATCTAGCCCCAACCTACCTCTTGATCCATGGCCCTGTTGGCCCATAATATGAGATTCACTTCTGTACTGCGCCTGATGTTGAGGCTGAACCTGATGTATTGGTTGTGCAATGCTAACAGAGGAGCCTTGAGAAAACTTTCTTTGAAATCCAGAATTAGGGCACTCTCTAGCAAAATGCCCAATCTGACCACTTTGAAAGCAAACACGTAGAGGAATATGACAAGGTCCTTGATGAACTCTACCACAATTCTGACAAGTAGTATTTCCAGAGATTTGCCCACTGCGACTGCTACTGGTTCTAGGTCCAAATCTAGTTGATCTTATTAGATCCCGACTAAGTCTATTGTTCTTATGCCCACATAGACCATGAATTCATCGAGATTATCCGTGTTGCATCGACAATGGAGAACTATAACTTTCAACTCCAAAACCATTAGTCTACTAAGGATTAAGAATGGTGCCCTGCATGATGTGTCGCCTCTCCATCTCTCTAGCCTCATTTATGGAACCTTCCAAATTCTGCCTCCTTAAATGAAGACCTATATATACAGGACCTAAATCGGTAATGTAAATGAAGTGAATCACACGTTAATACAATGATAATCAAATACACAAGAAGGGGGGTTGAATTGTGTAATCTTTTTCGTTA
>JAOSBL010000210.1:7700106-7719648 GCA_027568915.1 Erythroxylum roraimae
CACAGCCCGTGTAAGTTCACACGGTTAGACCGTGTGATTTTACAAAACCTGCAAAATCAAAGAAATACCCCAGAGCAATACAATTTCACCAAAAACTAAAGAAATTCCACAACAATAAATGCAAAAACAATGACAAAATAGATCAAGAAAATAACAAAAACAACAAATTATCAATATTAGAGCCGGTTCCTGACCCGATGTGCCAGCGTAGGACGCTAGGCCCTAAGAGGGGTTGATTGTGAGATCCCACATCGGTTGGAGAGGGGAATGAAGTATGCCTTATAAGGGTATGGATACCTCTCCCCCTTAGACGTGTTTTCCCAAGGTGGGAAGAGCAAAACTGTGAGAGGTTTGACCCTAGGGGGAACACAAAATGGACAATATCTGTGGGCGGCTGCCGACCCAATGTGCCAGTATAGGACGTTGGGCCCTAAGAGGAGGTGGATTGTGAGATCCCACATCGGTTGGAGAAGAGAACGAAGTACACCTTATAAGGATACGGATACCTCTTCTTCATAGACGTGCCTTCCCAAAGGTGGGAAGAGCAAAACCGTGAGGGGTTTGGCCCGAGGGGCAACCCAAAGCGAACAAAATCTGAAGGCGTGTGGTCTGGGCTGTTACAAGTGCTATCAAAGTCGGTTCCCAAACCATTGTGCCAGCGTAGGATGCTGGGCCTTAAGGGGCTAGATTATGAGATCTCATATCGGTTGAAGAGAAGAACGAAGTATGCCTTATAAGCGTATGGATACCTCTCCCCCTCAAACGCGTCTTCCCAGGAGGGGAAAGAGCAAAACTATGAGGGGCTTGGTTAATATTTGTGAGCGGGTAGTCTGGGCTGTTACAAATAGTATCAGAGCCGGTACCCGAACCATTATGCCAGCTAGGCTGGACCTTAAGGGGGTGGAGAGTGTGAGATCCCACATCGGTTGGAGAGGAGAACAAAGTACGCCTTACAAGGGTATGGATACCTCTCCCCCTAAGACACGTCTTCCCTGGTGGTGGAAGAGCAAAACTGGAGGGGTTTGGCGGTTTGGCCCGAGGGCCAACCCAAAGCGGACAATATCTATAGGCAAGTGATCTGGGCTGTTACATTATCTCTTACTTTGTGTTAAGATGAGTGATAATTCATAAGTTTAGAGCTAATAAGGAAGAGTATTATGATGTCTTGAAATGAGATGAATTAAGGTGATAGTTAGGAATGAAATGAAGTTGAAAAATGAAGTAGAACATATACAGAAAATGAATGATTAAAGTGTATAAGAATATGTTCTATTTTGGTATTTATGATTAAGCATGGATTTTGGTTTGTGTGTGGATGATATTGAACTGAAATTGAGGTATAAATGAAGAAGTTGTCAACTTAAAATGATGAATTTTGAAAATGAATTGTTTGATACTTATGAATGAGATATATTATGGAAAAAGGATAGGATTTCATGAATGATGAGATTTAGTTGAAAAGATGATTTATATACAAGATGTGTTAGATGTAAAATGTAGGAGTTAAAAATCTAGAAAATTGAAAGAGAATGGTTGGAATATGTTAGTTGTAACGTTTCCACTGGACATGCGTTTGTATTTTATCCATATCTTGATCTGTACATATCCAAATGGGATGATTTTAAGTTTAGATTAAACTAGAGACAAATGGATATATTTTTCATAAAGGAATCGACTTTGAATTCTAACTCTAAGGGTTTCGAAACTTGGCTTGAAGTTGAGTAATGTGTGTTGTCGTAGTGTGAGAACAGTCTGTAGTATTTTGAGTATAAATTGCATAATACTGAACCAAACTGTGTGAACTTGGTTTCTTTAGAAACTTAATACATATATAAACTTTTGTTTTGAAGAATGTATTGCCTAAATACCTCATTTTCTATGTCAAAATGGCCATGAAAAATTGACCTGAAAATCTGTCTTAAGAAAAAAAAACTGGAAAGGCCATTAACGTGAGTTATTCTTCTTTTGTGTGATGTTTGAAACAACAAATGGTAAGGTACTTTCATATGATGCATTTAGGCTTGAATGTGATCTTGAATGAGCCTAGTTGATGATGAATTGAGTGATTAAAGTAAGGAATGTGTATTAGATATCAAGGAATGATTTAAAGATGATGTTAATTGGTTATGAGACGTGTATTAAGGAAATGTACCCGGGATTGTCATTGAGTATACATTGTGCATAAACCAAATATACATATGTGCGTAAATGAGTACTTATATAATTATGCAGGGTTGTGATGTGTGTAAATGTGTGTTGCATGATATAGAAGAGCAATTAGAGCGACAACATCCAAACGTTGTTGGGACTTCGAGGTAATAGCTATCTGGAGCAAACTGTAAGTAACCTAGATTGTCTCACTATGATTATTTGTTTGTTTGAATTATGTATTGAATTATTATGTGATGTGTATTTACTGATTCCCAACATTGAATGTCCGAGGCATTTGATGCATGAATAACATTGGAAGTGCTCATTGAATGTGAATTTGACTGAATATGTGATTTCTCAACTTAAATGTTGAATGTCGGACCAAGGTCTGATGACAAATGTGAATGAGACTGTGAATGTGATTGATTGAACACAATGATTAAATATGTGTAGTGCATTGCATTACATGAATACATGAAAGATAAAGGCAGTTGTGACCGGAGTCGCTAGTAAAAAGAGCTTAAAGCTCAAAACGTGCTAAAAGCCTCTGGCTCAATATGTAAAATGAGTCATATATCCCCAACGGATAAGGAACAGTATTAATGAGCCCAATATCCACAACAGATATTGGACAGTGAAAAAGACACTCGGTCACCGCAACGAAATAAACGAACGCGAGTCTCATGAGCATTACATATACACCTGATGTATGTACGAATTGAATGATTGTAATGTATTATTGAAATATGTTGAATGAGAAATGTGAAAATTGTGTACAATGTGTTTTGTGATGCTACATGATGATACTTGAAATGATATGAACTATGTGAATGCATGGATTGTTGTGATATGTGATATGAGTGAACCATTGAGGATGGTTAACTCACAGAGTTCGCAAAACTCACTAAAAAAATTGCACATTGACTTTTCAGGTTCGAGAGAGACGATATAGCTTCTAAGTCAATTTAGAAGAGAACTAGCACTGATTTTAGATAGAAGACATGGCTCAAAGTTTGGTCAGCTGGGACTGAGGGATTTAGATAAATTTTTGTATAATTCCTCATGTATGTAGCATATTCTGTATACAGAGATGTAAACTCTAATTAGTTTTTGATAATGTACGTATATAGGTGTTGTTGTAAAGCTACAATGTACATATTGTTTAAGAAATGAAATGAGGAATTTGGGTTTTAGCCATGGTGATTCTTATGTTTTAATTTATGATGCCATGAGTAAGTTAAAGTGATGTAGTTGGTGCACCGCTTCCGTCGGGCATGTGCTCGAATGTTGGAAGGACATACGGGCACAAATGTCTGATAGGAGCGGGGTGCCACACTATAGATACAGTTTACAACTTCCATTTTAAAAACATATTCTTCTTCTAAAATCTTTAGTATACGCCTTAAGGTAAGAAAAGAATTAAGGTTGTGTTGGACTTTACTAAAGGAGGGTCAAGGGTAGTTACTTTACTCTAAGGTTGGAGCTGAAATTTTTTATAAAAGATTCAATGAAAACCTTATAAAGCTTTGGTTAAAACACTAAAGATACAGTTATAGAAGCATAATGGCTTAATTTGGAAATTTGAAATTGTTATGCGTATAATTATATAATAACTTCTTATTTTCTGGAAAAGTTTATATATGGATTATCTTGAAAAGAGTTGGATTTTGTAGAATCTATAAATGAGATAATAACATCTCTTTTTGAAGAAATTATTAATATTATAACAAATAGTGATAAATTAGAGGATGAAGATTTGTTTCAAATCTCTTTGATTTTTTATATTATGAGTAGCTTAGATATGAATAAAATATTTTATTTCTTCTCGTGATTAAGATATTTTGTGTTGATTTTTTAGTTGATTTATAATGGATTTCCTAAAATTAAATATATTTTGTGTTGATATATGATGGATTTCCTAAAATAATATCAAATCCATGACAATTTGGTGTGTAACTTGTGAAGATATCCACCAATAGATTCACACAAAAAATACTTGATAGATGTCAACAGTAGACACATAAGAGAAATAAAAAAAGTGTTATTTACAGTTGAGAACATGCAATTCTATTTTATTAGATACTTTATTAGATTTTAAGGTTATAATTCCTTAATATTAACTAGAAAATCATCAATATAAAGATGAATATAGGGAGTTACATCTTAGCTTCTCTGAGAATTATATACTACACCTAAATAGAGGTTATTAGAGATGTTACATCCTATGTTGTTAATTATGAGAGACTGTCCTTATTGTGATCATACATTTTATGAAATAAACAAACTTTATACTTACGTACAAGAGGCCTAGATTGAATTAGATCATTGTATAAATAAATAATTATATCTTATTTACAAATTGTCATAAAAAAGATTATAAAAGTCGTTAAAGCAATGATGGAAGAATAAGATAGAATATATTAGAGATGTAAAAAATTGCAGATAAAAGCTCATTTAAAAAATGACTAGACATTATAAAACTTATCACCTAAATGGAGGAAGATAAATGCTTAAAATTAAAACCTGAAGGATTAAAAATAGAAACTAATTGGGCAGAAATTCAAAACCAACGATAAAATATTATAGAAATGATATTATTTTTTATAGAAAACTTCAAAAACAAATCATCATAGATACGCAAGATATGATAGAAAAACTAAATAAATTAGAAATAGAAAATAAACCCAACAAAAATCCTATGAAAAAATAGATATTTGATCTAATTTTAAAATTGAAAATACCTCATAATTACAGATAAATTGTAAAATTTTATACAAGCTTCTAATTTAGAAATTGAAGAATTAAATGAGCATATAGAAATTTTAAACTTATAAACTTTAGCATATATAAAACTAGATTTTAGTTAAACAAGAAGTTCATTGAATCCTAATATTAGTGATATATGTAGTACTTCTAGAAATTTACCTCTTAGGTATCATTCACAAAGTTTTAATAGACCTAATTTATTATATGATGGAACTCATATGATAACTAAAGATAAAGATGGTTTTACTCACATGGATAAAATAAAAACAGAAGTTATAAATCCTTTTGGAATATATTTAGATATAGATTGCATCCAAAATATAAAAGAAACAATAGATAAATGGGAAGCTAATCTAAGAGTAGTTGTTTCTACTAATAAAATGGATTATGAAACAACTAAACAATTTTTTTAAACTTTAGTCAAACAGCTCTTTAGATTCTGGAAAATTTGGATGAAAACTCTAAAAATTCTATCTTTAATCCGAATAATGATATAGCAAATCTAATAGCTCGAGCAGCTAAAACTTTTCTATTAGAATTTGTTGGAGAAAGAAATATTTTAAAAGGTACAACTACTGTAGGAAAATATGTTATAGCATTACAAAGATTGCAATCATGTGATATGTGTTAAATCAATAGATATATTTGTATTATTTTCTCATACTATTATTACCATATTTATAATCAAGTTGATATTACACAACTTTATTTAAAGATGTTTTACTCAAAGATACATGATCTTGGAGAAGTAAATTAGAGGCAACTTACATTTCTGGTCTTGTAGATAACTTAAGAAAAAAGAAACTTCTTTTTAAAAGATAAAAGTGAATAATGTGATGATGCTATATTACTAAATAAAAGTAAATGAATAAAAAAATAATCTTCATTATGTTGTTATGATTTCAAAATACCTACTATAATAAGATGTGATATTCCATATTATTATAATAAGATAAAGAAGAAATATTTAAGATGTGAATTTACTATATGATTTTTTTCATTAATTATGAGATTACAATGGCAAGTAAAACAAGTGACTTGTCATTGTATCTTTTATTTTTCTGTTCATATTAGCTTACTTAACAAAATTATCTAACTAAAACGAGTGAAGAGTTTGGAAGTTGAAACTATCAATTCTTGTGTTCCATTTGACTCTGCAAATACATGGTAATCTTCTTATATGAAATTGCACCAAATTTGAAGTAATCTAGATTCAAATTAAATTATATGAGATTCAAATTCCTTAATTATAATATAAAAATAGAAGTTCTATTCATGAGTAATTATGTTTTCGTTTTTTCAAATCATGTGGTAAATTCTACCTTTGTGATAATTTTTTCAGAAAATAAATAATGAAACTACAATAATAACAGTATCATAAACTGATATTAAAGGAGAATCTTCCCAATTGCAAATGCTATATGCTGCCGCTGAAGGCCCTACTTAGCAAAAATGTGTGCACGGGAGTTGACTTCTCCAAAAAATAAATAGAATTACTAATTATTCAATTTGATTGATCTTTATTTTCTAATTTTTCAGTTTAATTTTTAATTTTTTGGTTCAACTTATTATAATATTTTTTGTTGTTAAAAATTAGTCAGTTTATTAATTAATAGGTCAATTTTTATAAATTAATAAATTCTTATAAAATAAAATAAATCATATCTTCATTTAGCAAATTTTTTAACTAAACGTCAAATTTTTTATAAGTAAGAACAATTTATTTCATTTATGTTTTAAATTATTTAATTTTATTCAAACAACCTAACGTTAATTAAACCTTTTAAATTTTAAAGTTCTTTTTTAGTAATTTAACCTTTCTAAAATATTGCAAGTTACAAGATATTGGATTTAACTTAATTTAAATTCAGCTTAAAATTTGATTGATAAATAGTTTAGACTCAATTAAATTTAGATAGCCATTTAAATATTGCAATCAATTAGTGTTTAAAGAACAATGTTATTCGAATAGGACTGAATTGAATCAAAATTACTTTCTCTAGGTCTGAATGAAAAGGTGGAAAGACGACCTGGAATTACAAGAGAGGATATCTACCGTCTGAACTAAGATGCCATCGTGCGTGGAGTGGAGGACTACTATTCATTCTCGTACCTCCTAATCTGGTTTTAGTACTTAAGACCAGCTTGGACCTAAAAGAGCTCTAGCCCAAATAAATGTTGGGAACACCCAGGCCTTTTTGGAATGTGCATGTTAGTCAATGATGAGGCTGAGGACTAAAGTAATGAATATTTTGAAAATTAGGCGGCACCCGCCTTAGCTGGTCTTCTTGCTCGATAGTGACAGAACATGGTTTTATTTAAGGATTGCATACACTACACTACACCTGCTCTAATAAGTCATTATTGTGAAGCATACCTTGGCGTGTACTGTTTTTTTAAGTGACTGACTTGACTTCTTCAAACATTTGCTGATCTCATGTTCAATTTGAAAAAATAGGTGATCACATGTAGACTCTTTATAATTTGATTAAATTAACCCTAAAGAGGAGTTGAACATTATGGATTGCCTCAACTTGCATATAATATAAGGAAAGAGAATAAATATGTTAAAGTGTTTGATCAAGTTAGTTAGTTTCCTACTCCAACTTTAATCCCTCATCTGTGTTTAATTAATGAATACTTTGGAAGAGGTAACATGCTGGCCATATTTGTTAGACCAATAATTAATATAAGTAAAGATTCCCACAACTTCAAAAAGATGAAAACCAATCAATTACCATTGCCACAACTACATGATCCCAAAGAGTCATTCATTAAATTTACAGTCACATTTTTAACCTTACACCTCTCTCTCTCTTCCCCCCTTCCCATTAGCCATTAGCCAAACCTAAAACACAAAGATCAGTCTACCACTTTTACCCCTCGTTAAAAATATCAAGAAAAATAAATAATTAAAAAAAGCCTAAGTCCCTCTCTCCCTCCCTCCTCTGCTCTCTCTGTCTGCACCACTTTCACTTAACCTGCAACCGGCGCTACCGTCGGTTTCACCTTTGGCGGTCTACCTCTCCCTCTCGGAGTACCACTCGCAGGAGGCGTAACACCCACCGCCTTAGCTTTCTTCGGTGGTCGCCCACGGGGCCTCCCCGTCCCACCCGAGCTGGGCTTCTTGGGCGAAGCAACAGGCGCTAACGGGTCCTTCGGCTTGGGCGGACGGCCACGCGGCCTCGGAGACGCAAGCACCGTCCCCGGAGGCATTGGAACCTTGGGCTTGGGCGGGCGGCCACGTCCTCTCTTGGGAGGAGCATTCGGGTCGGGTTTCATGTAGTTGTTCTTGACCATCACAAGTTGACCGCTTTGCTTCATTTTGTTGAGGTGGTGAGAAAGCAGAGTGGCGTGCGCAGCCGGCAGATCGGAGTTGGTGGACTCAATTTGTCTCGAGATCGCCGTCTTGTTAGAGCCGTCCTTATCGTTCAAGGCCTCAATTGCTGCCATTATCATCTACATACACAGAAACACATGCATACATGCAATTATACCAAACAAAAACTCAAAAAGGCACGTATTTTCTTGGTGGTTAATTAACACTACTTATGGAGTACCTCCGGATAGGGAGGCAGAGTAACGGTTTGCTGTTGTTGCTGCTGTGGTTGTGGCACGACCTGTTCCGCCGTGGGCTGTAGAGGGTTGGTGGAAATCTCGGTAGTCGCCATGAACTTTTCCGAGAGAGAAAGTAAATTGGTGAGAGAAAAGAAAATGGAGGAAAAACAAACGAAAGAAAACTGGGAATGTGCTTGGGCTGAGTGAGTGAGTGAGTGAGTGAGTGAAGGAGATGATTTAAAAGGTGGGCGCTTTTGTATTGCCATGGATTGATCAATGATCCAGCGGCTGGGGTTGCTGTATTTCGTCTCAAATCTGACGGTCATAATTACTTTAAACTCCAAGTGCACGGATCGACGGAGGTGGCTTGGTGGGATTTTACATTTTTGTCCCTATATTTTAAATTCCTCTCTTTCTTCTAATTTATCTTCTTTCTGCATTTCCACGTGTCTTGAAGTTAATTCGGTGAAATATATTTAATTTTCAACAGTTGGATTAGACAGCCAATTGATTTTGGACACGAGTTGGGAAGGATGTATGATATTGAGTTTGTCGGATCATTCGATGTCCGGCTTTATGACAGATATGCAGCAGAGGAGGAGACAGTAATTTTCTGCACCATAGGTGTACTGTTGCCCGCACATTAGGATCTGAAACAAGAAGAATAATTGGATAAACTGCGGGTTGACTATTGACGAAGCTTAGTTTCGCGTAGACCTTGATGCACACAATACAAAAGTCCCTCCGCGCACAAACAATAACAACCGGATAAGATAGATCATAAGAAACCTCTCTGTTTGGTGGGTCCCCCCTACGTATGTACTGCAATTACATGGTCGAGGTTAGACTTCAGAGAGAGGGCCTGAGTGTTACTAAGCCAAGTGTAGGCTAAACATGTGACCATAATTGGTGCATCACTTTGGTGGAGGACAGTGGTGATAGGAGAAACTGATAAGATCTGCAATGACTGTTACGATTTTAATTACTTTCTGTTATTGTGCATCACTTGAAAGCTGGTGACTCAATTGCTAGAAAAAGGAATTCTAACAAAAACTGTGAGGGAACTCATTTATTTTCGGTCTGCTCCAATTCAAACTTTCCAACTTTGGAATGTTTATACAAACTTCATAAATGTTCTCTGATACTATAATTTGTTTACTCTTTACTTTTTATTTTCACTGTAGAAGAAATTTTCTTAAATCTCTTGAAGTTCATAAATGACAATACAATGTATTTCCAAAAAAGTACAGGCTCTTTTCCCCAATTGAAAAGCCATGCTAAAATTCTGAAAATGGGTAGTTCCTTCCTTTTTTCTTTTACCACCAAATGTTGTTTTCCCACAATTTTCCAGTGGTGCGCTGCTTTACATCACTAAGCTTGTTGATACTTGATACCCGAAGGCAGTCGCCTATTAGGAAATGTGAGAAAGTAGAGCTACTGATATTAGATCTCAATAACTACTTTTCTGTCTAAGGCTTCCCAAATATGGACCCTGAGCATGCTATAGCTATGGCTCTGCACAATTTCTGGAGCAACCCCAATTCGAGATATTTAATTTTTAGTACTCCATCTTTGCAATCTTTGTAAAGAATTAATATCTAACTTCATTTTGTATTTGGTGCTAAATAGCATTGAATTTACATTGGAAAAGACTCCCGTCTGTATACAAATTATTCTACAAAGAATAACCAAAATCCTATTTCAGCTTCCCATTGGACGTTTACCCCGATCTGGTCTTGATCTTGGGGGACTAGTGAGAGCTGAAGTAGAAGTTGAGACCGTATTAGTATTCAAGCTTGTATCATTAGTATGGGAATTATCACTGGACGTTCCAGCAGTTGACGACATTCCTGGTGGCCTATGAGTTCTTCTGTATCTGGAACCAGGGATTCCAGGCCTAACTGGCTCCGATAGATTGAGAGACTCAGGTTTCCTTGATAACCAGACAACAACCTGGCGCATGTATGGCCGAAACTGTGGATCTCCTTGTACACATAGCAAACCTATATGAATGCACGTCTTTACTCGTTCAATGGCTGCTGATGGTTGAAGCACGGCATCCATGATGTCCAAACTCCTATCCTTTCTGTGGAGCTTATATGCCTATACCAATACCAGGTGTAAAATATTCTCAGAACCACGTTCAAAGAAGTTGGTTCGACAAAACCAATGCATCTCTACAAAACTTCACTATCTAACAATCATATTTCATAGCTTTACGCCATATAGGTGAGGCAGCCATAGCATTGTTTTATTTGAATGTCATTACTGTAATATTTCCCTCTGCTGAGGACCTAACCCACCATCAATATGATCAATGTTTAAAGCACAAGACACAACAAAGGATAGGATTCCATAATGTTCAAATTCCACGCAGTATGCATGATTTCATTACTCTACCTATATTGTCCCTTGAGTTTTTTGTGGGAATTGTTGAATGAAGCTCACCAAATGAATGAAATTCTGTAACGTAGAAAACTCCGCCCTGTAACCATGTCTGTCTAGCATTGTGTGCTCCAAATTCATACTCTTTGACCTATTCACTTATATTACATCCTTTAACATTTAGGCTCCTAGAAGAAATGAAACTGGTGGGGTAGTTCATATTGCAACAATTTCATTGCTTCAGCGTGAACATAACATTTGCCCCGACAACATCAAGAAGCCCATCATCCCAAGTATGACTAGGGTAAATTATATGATTCTCAAGCCTATATCATCATAAGAAATAAAGAGCAATAACAATAAAAAATCACGAAACCTACTTCATCATATATCACCACAAACTATACCACCACAAACTAACTTAAATCATAATCTTACCCAATCAAGCACATTTTGACAATCCGAATGCTGATTAAATGTTGAATTTCTCTGGCCACTAATCAGCTCCAGAATCAATACTCCAAAGCTAAATACATCTGCTTTGACTGTTAGCTTTCCATGCATGACATACTCTGGAGCCATATACCCACTGTTGCCAATTATAAGCAAATATATTATTTAATTGAATTTCAACCTATATTCTTGCACTAGTGTTATAGCAAAAATCATCAGGAATACTATATATTCAGAGGAAACATACCTGGTACCAGCTACACGAGTGTTTACATGTGTTTGGTCTTCAGGGAAGAGACGAGCCATGCCAAAATCGGCAATCTTTGGAACCCACTTGTCATCAAGTAAAACATTGCTAGCTTTGATGTCCCGGTGGATGATGCAACAGTGTGAGTCCTCATGAAGGTAAAGTAACCCACGTGCAACACCAGTTATTATGTCATACCTCTTCTTCCAGTCAAGTAAATGCTTCTTGTCCAATTCTGCATAAAAAATGACCCTTTTGTTGGCAGTTTATCCAAAGAAATCATGCATAGTTTCTATCATTTTTCCTATTTGTACACATTTCAAAATGTTGGTTAGATAGGTTGAACACTTGGAGGGAAGGGGAACTTTTCGCTTCTGTAGAAGATTTGGTCAAAAGTGGCAGTTCAAAATAGAAGGTTTTCTTAACACAATCTAGATCACACTTTGGAAGATAAGTAAATATCTTGTGAACTCTCCATCAGAAGAAGATTTGATTTAGTAATCTGACTATTCTTCAAAATGAGGAAAGTGGAGAAACAAAAAGGAAAGAAAGATTTGCAAGGGTGTCAGAGCACCCTTTTGGTAATGTAATTCCTACAAACAATCAGCAGCGTATCCCTTTGATTGTAACATGAGGTGCCAGAGCACAATGTTGGTAATGTAATTCATACAATCAAGCAGCAGTGTATACCTTTGATTGTAACACATTAATTTTTGTTCTGATGGTAAAGACAAAGATCCTAAATGAATAACTACCAAATGGAAAATTCATAAAAACATGACCGACCTTCTTCAGATCATAAATGTATCAAACTGCCATTCCCAGGTTTTTTTAGCAAGTTGGCTTACACCTAAAAATAATTAGGCTTCCCATAATTAAGGGTAGGGAGAAAGCATAGGAACTTGTGAGAGTAAGATGTCCTCCACTTCCTTTTGCCAAAGCAAACTTAGGTTCATGGGGTTCATGGTTTCTCTATCAATTCTGAACTCTTTTAAATCTCAATTAAGCAACACTAACTTGTATTCCACCTACCGAAGTTCCAAGTTTCAAGACCTAACAAATCAGGTTTTTAATCTTCATGACCTCATAAATTAGGGTTTAAGTTAAATGTTCTTCAATCTAGGTTCAGATTGTATCAAAGTGGCTCTGAAATGACCAATTACAATTTAAATTTTAAGAAAAGATATTTGAATAAGTGATACACCATATTCGATTTTGTTTGTATAGCAACCAATTAAACAACTATCAACTTATTGGAACTAAATAGTATTTCAAAATAGTAATGAAACAGTACGTTTGGCATATTTTGAGAATTACATCGTTTTGATAACAATGCATATAGAAGAGATTCTTCAGATTAGACTTTCGGATTCAAAGCTTTAAACCCTACTGATATTGATAAACAAAATTTGAGAATATGCAAGTAAGTTCTTCAGATAAGTCGAAATTTGCAGCAGGGGCCAATTTGTCAGGGAAATTAAGTAACATGCTTGTCATATTGGACTGATATAAGTCCAATTACTTGATGAAACCTAACAAAGATAGCATTAAAAACAATGACTAGTAAAACAAAGGATCCCCAGATACTTACTGAAAATAAATCTGTCCAGGCTCTCATTAGCAACATATTCATAAACCAGTAGCTTCTCATTGCTATGTGTACAATACCCTACCAAATTTACAATATTCCGATGTTGAACACGTGCTAATAACTTGGCTTCATTTATAAATTGCTTCATCCCTTGGTTTGAGCTATGGGACAATTTCTTCACTGCAATTTCTCTTCCGTTGTCCAGTGTCCCCTTCAGAAAGCATTATGCAATTAGAAGGTCCATATGGTTTCACAAATTAGACTTACACTCAAATAGTTAAGGTTCCTTCAAAACATAGATAAAGGAGCAAAAAGCTTGTACCTAAGGGAAAAGGTTTGGCTTCGCATGGTGAACAATAATTCTAATGCTATAGTAGTGTACGCTTATCCTCTCCCACTAACTGCTATAGAATGTTTACATCAACTAAATTTGAAATATTACACACTTTAAGAGCTTGTTGACCTAATTGAGTTACTAGTTTGAGCACATTATGATACCCAATTTCATCCTTTAGCTCCATTTGAAAACCGTGTGGGTTAAAAACTCCAAAGCTTCTGAAAATAATGTGGAGCAGTTGGTATTTTGCTAACACTTCATCGGCCATTATCACTCTCGCAGAGATGGGGCACATGGAAAAGCCAATAACACTAAGATCCACTTGGCAATACAAGTCACAGTATTGTGCGAACAACAATAAATTTCCAAAATCAAAATGGAATAAGCCCATATACATCTGCCCAGATCTTTTCACCTAGTCACCTCTGTGCTTGAAACCAACTGGAAAGAGATACTTACCTTATAAACAGGTCCAAATCCGCCTTCACCAAGCTTATGAGTTGGGTGGAAATCTTTTGTAGCGGAGACCAAGGTCTCAAATCGAAACTGCTTCTGTTCCTGTGCGGCAATTCTCTCCAAATCCTCTTCATTGTTTCCCTCTGCCCCATGAACAGATCAAGCATGCAGAAATAAAGACCACAACTTTATGCAGCAGGACAGAAGAAATTAGCAAAAACAACCAAAGGGGCTCATCGCTTACCTCTTGCGGAACCAAACTGGAAAAACCTCATCATATTCCGTAAGAATTTATTCGACTTTCTCATATCATTAATTACATGAACTGCTCAGAAATACAACAGGGGAGACAGATGAAAAGAGCTGTTTCAAATTCTTAGAGGTGAAAGATGTAATCTTGACATGGGGAAATTGGAATTACAGAGAGTTGGTGTGAACCGGGCGAAGAAACAGTGTGACCTTTGGGTTAAAGCTTTGGTGATCTTAATGTTTTAGTTTGACGGCATGCACGATCAAACTATTCAAGAAAAGGACCATGTTGAGATTATCTTGTTTCTGTTTTCACTTGTTTTTAATATGTTTTTAATAAATTAATAATATAAATTGAGCTTATATCAACTCCTTTCTAGTTCAACTATAATTTTAAGTCGAATTAAAAAGCTACTTAGTTTTTGTCTTCCGTGGAAAGGTCAAAAACTCGTTCTTGGGGGTGGCTGCTTGTTTGCACAATTCTTAAATGCGTTTGCTAAGTAAAAAAACGCGTGACATTTCAAATGTTCCACAAGTCAAAGTCTTTGCCACACATGATCACCATATGTACGGATTTCATATAAAACATAATAAGTGTTTTCATTTCATGTGAAGAACGGACTTAATGCAGAAGGAAACCGAAATTCATTCTAATCCCAAAGAAGGCTAATTGTGAATCATGAAAGCTTAAACCAACTCATATGAGTTTGCGGTCACGAGGCGAGAGAAGCCGTTCAGAATAAGTCAGATGCGGCAGGGTGGTAATGACATGAGTTGACCGCTGACATGGCGACGAAACTTCCTCGATATCAGTTTAAGCTATCGTCAACCTTTTTCATTTCTTCTTTTTGGAATTGGGAAGATTTGTTTGTTATTTTTCTTATTATCATGTGCTTTTTCAATAAAACAGGTAAGGCATGACGAAAAAAAGTGTACCCGAGTCTTCGGTAGCGATTAATTGAACGGAACCGCATATGCAAATCATCCACGTGTCACTAACGCGAAGCTTTCTTCTGGTACATTCCGATGTAAACTACCAGGAAAAATATGGTATAAAGTTTGACAGATATTTTAGTATCTTTCTTTATCACAATTATTGTTTATATGTAAGATTCTTGTGTTAAGACTCAGACTTATCATGAAAGATATTATTGAAGTCTCAAAATTTGGTTTTATAGCACGTAGGAACATCGGAGATACTTTTTACTGGTTCAAGAATTCTTAAAGGGCCATCACTCTAACAAGCACATAAAAAGTTGTTCCTTAAAGATAGACTTTGCTAAAGTATTTGACAATCTCAACTGGAGTTCTATACTCCAAATCCTATAAGCTTTTGGCTTTCCCTCTAAATTTTTCATTTGGATAGTTCAGTGCATCACTACATCTTCGTTCAGTCTCTTGGTTAATGGATAAGACACTGGGAACAAAAGGGATAAGAAATGGAAGTCCTCAATTTCCTTGTCTATTCTCTCTAGCTATAGAAGAATTAAGCAGACACATCTCTCATAAGATTTACCAAGGATGATCCTTTACTTATCACTACAAATTAGGAGAGCTAAGCCATTCAATATAGCATTTGCAAATTATCTCCTCCTCCTATGTAGAGTAGATGAAAATTCAATCCTCTCACTAATGAACAGCTTGAATCAATTTGAGAAAATGTCTAGTTTGATAGTAAACAAGAGGAAAAGTTAGATATTCATCTCTTCATCCCCTCATTCCCCACTCCACTAGAGTAATCTCTAAGAGAGTTACCAAGCCTCCAACTCTTCAAAGCTCCAATTAAATATTTTGGAATTCCTATATCAGCATCAAAACTTTATTATGAGAATTTTAAACTATTTTTTAATGCAATATTAGGGAGAAGCAAAAGCTGGACATTAAAGCATCTATTATATGCAGGGATGGTACAATCGATAAACTCTATTCTAAATGGGATGTACATCTATTGGAGCTCGCATATTGCTCCATGAATCAAAATAATTAAGGAGGTTGAAAGAGTTCTAAGGAATTTATTATAGAGTGGAGATGGAACTAGTAAAAGGATACCTAAAATCAAATAGAAGAGCATTTATCTCCCTAAAATATAAGGATGCTTAGGAATCAATTCTTTCAAAGTTTTTAATAGAGAGCTAATAGCCAAAAGAATACGGGGTTTGTTTAACAATAAAGAAGGATTTTGAGTAAAGTGAATGCATGAAAAGTGCAATAAAAATGTCAACTTTTTGATAATGAAACATCTATCAAAGTCTTCATCCATCACCAAATTCATCCTAACTATTAGGGAAATAATAGGGAGAGAGATGAAGCAGTTAATTGGGAACGGAGAACACTCAGAAACTAAAAACTGGTTCAGAAACTAAAAATTGATTTGTTTTCTATTCTCAATTAACTGCTTCATCTCTTTCTATCTTCAACCCAGTTATAGTCCTCTATAGCATATTCTTCTAATCAACTCCAAGGTCAGTGCAGTTATAAGAGACAACCAATTGTGGGTTCCCCCAAGAGGTTAGCTAATTTGCAACCACTCTTCCTCTCCTATCTACTAGATCAAAGCAAATCATATACAACTATTTGGCTTAGGGACTATTTTAAAAAGTTTAATGTAGCCTCTTACTATAACCTGCTTATGCCTCACACTCAAGGAGTTAGATGGTACAAAATGATTTGGGATAAACAACAAATTGCCAAACATGTCATTTTCGTGTAGCTGGCAATCCAAAACAAGCTCCCTACCTTAAACAGAATGAGTTGGATTAGAGACAACAATTGTTTCCTATGTCTCTCATAACAGGAATATAAAGATCATATAATATTCTCATATAATTACTTCTCTGACATTTAGAGGCAACTGTTGAGAATATTCAACATACAGAACAATCCTCTTAATATGGAGGACATGTTGGACTAGCTCTAATGATAAAAGCTGGATCGCAATACCTATGATGCATAGATGATGAAAATGGGAACAACATTTCTAGTGTATGAGCTACAGAAAGAAAGAAACTAGAGGACATTTAGTAACTAGAAATAAGAGAGAAATTATATAAGGAATTAGAGAAATTATAATTGTGAAAAAACTACGCATCAGATGCAGTAATAAAACCAGACATAAGTGAACTCCAGCCTTAAAAAAAACTAGAAAACAGTGAAATTATTAACCCTGTCGTTAAGATCGCCACAGAAGCATATGGAATACTTACTGAGAAATAAGTTAGTTAGTAACAAAAGGAGGGAGGACGGTTTGCCATTTAGTCACAGGTTTGAAAATTACCTAGATCATGAGAGCCATGGGATGGTAAATTTCTGACATAAAAGGCATAAGTCCTAATGTGGTGATGTATAGGATTAACCTCGATTAAGGAAGTAAGGAGGTAAAGGAAAGACAAAGAAGGCTAAACCCTCACACAAAATAGGTGATCAAGAAGGAAGTAGTGAAACTGTTAGACGCATGTATTATTTACCCTATTTTGGATAATGAATAGGTTAGTCAAATACAATGTGCGTCTAATAAAGGAGGCATAACAATATTGGAGAGTGAAAAAGGCAAAATGATCTCTACTTGCATAGTCACATATTTGACGGTATGTATTGATTATAGGAAGCTCAACACAGTTACTAAGAAGGATCACTTTCTACCATTTGTGGATCAAATGAATGAAAAGGTGGCTAACCACGAATTCTATTATTTCTTTGACAGATACTCAAGATACAATCATATTTTTTATCTATTCTAAAGGCCAAAAGAAGGCCACCTTCACATGTCCTTATGGAACACTTGCCAATAGACGGATGTCATTTGGGCTTTGTAATACACCAACAACATTTCAAAGATGTATGATGCCTATTTTTGTAGATGTGATTAAGGACATTATGGAAATATTTATGGATGATTTTTCAATCTTTAGAAACTCTTTTAATCACTGCTTTTTCTTCAAAGATGTGAAGAATCGAATTTGATTATAAAATGAGAGAAATGTCACTTTATGGTGCACGATGTTGTAGTTGTGGGACAAAAGATATCATACCAAGGTATAGAACTAGATAGAGCCAAAGTGAAAGTCATTAAGAAGCTTCCACCACCAAACAATGTCAAAGATGTTCATGCATTTTTTGGACATGCGGCATTTTATTGCTGATTTATCAAAGACTTGTCTCTCATTGCTAGACCTCTAACTAATCTATTAGTTAAAGATGTGCTATTTTATTTTGATGACTCTTATTTACTTGCTTTTGATAGGTTGAAGGAGACACTTATTTTAGCATCCATACTGACGTCACCGGATTGGTTATCACCATTTGAGATTAAGTGCAATGCTAGCGATCAAGCAATAGGATGTATATTAGGGTAATAAAAGGATAAGATGTTGCATGCCATCTACTATGCAAGCAAGATATTAGTGGGAGTCTAACTAAATTACAGCAATACTAAGAAGAAGTTGCTAGCATTAGTATTTGTATGTAACAAGGTTCAGTCTTATCTTTTGGGATCTAAACTGATCATCTATACTAACCATATGACGTTGAGGTGAAAGATGCAAAATCAAGACATATCTAATGAGTGTTGCTTCTTCAAGATTTTGACAATGAGATTAGAGATAAAAAGGGAGCGAAAAAATTGATGGTCGATCACCTATTACGTCTTAAAGGAGGTTAGGTACAACAAAGTAAAAATATTAATGAGCGATTACCCGATGACTCCTTGATGATGATAAATTGCCAATTGGTTCCATCATATGTTGATATAACAAATTATGTTTTAGGTGGTATCTTTCAGCTCAATTTGTCTTATCAACAAAGAAAAAAGTTCTTATATTAGTGCACTTGCTTTTTGTGGGATGAACCATTTATATATAAAACTTGTGCTAATGGCTTAATTAAGAGATTAGTTTTAGAGGAGGAGATGTCAGAAATACTAGCACATTGTCATGATTCTACTTATGTAGGGCATTATAGAGCGAATAAGATGATATCTTGAGTATTAGAATGCAGATTCTATTGGCCTAACTTGTTCAAAAATGCTCATGACCTTGTGATGTAATGCCAAAGAGTGGGGAAAATTTTAAAATGATATGAGATGCACCTTTCTAACGGCTTAAAGGTAGAAGTATTTGATGTATAAGGATTGGATTTCATGGGACCGTTCCCATACTCCATATGAAACACATTTATATTGGTGTGAGTAAATTATGTCTTGAGATGGGTTAAAGCAATGGTAACTTCTACTAATGATAGTAAGGTGGTGTAAAAGTTTATAAAAGGTTATTCAATAGATTTGGAGTGCTAAGAGTAATAATAAGGGTTTTTAACAAGATTTAATTAATCGAGTTGATTAATTAAATTCTTGGA
>JAOSBL010000210.1:7735197-7745512 GCA_027568915.1 Erythroxylum roraimae
TATAGAGGATAAGAGATATTGTATTGATTTTCAGTTATGTCCTCCTCGACAACTGTAGCAACATATATCCTCATGTACGTTTGTTGTAACTGAATACTAGAAAATAATAAAATGAAAAAACAATTTATGCTAGCACAGCACATTGTCTGATATTATTTAGTGGGCCTTTAGCCTAGTAGTAGGTCCTCCAAGTCCAAACCAAGTTGGGTCATAACAATTCTCCATTGCTGACATGAAGAACGAGGCCTCGTCAGCATTCTTCCTTTTTTTTATAAAGATTCAGATAGGGATAAATTGAGTTGAAGAGGTGTTTAAGATCCACTTATTAGAGAAATTATTAAGCCTTCGTGCATTCCAACATAGAATATTCATGTGAAAGTTTTAAGAACCGTTTTCTTTTTTAGTTTTCTTTTTTTTCTGCCCCTAATATGCACCTCTTTATAACTTGAATTGTCATCACTAACATCAGTGTCAAAGCAGTCTGAAGAAGGGCCTCTGATTCTATAAGATAGGTCTTTACATAGGTTGGTAGATGAGTTTGGTTTGTTCACGTGAGGGAAGTTTAGAAGTTGGGCGTGCTAGAGAAGGTTTAACGTTCAATTGGTTGCATTTGTTTGAATGATATTAGAGGGCATTACTTCATGAGGAGATAATATCTGGTATAGGTTCAGGGTTGAAGCTAAGAGTAGGATGGGAAGTATTTGGTTCATTCGAAAGGGACTTGAAGCCTGTTCCCAATGACCATAATTTAATTTTTCAAAAATTATTTAGAACAAATATCAGTTATCTATTACCATTTCATGGGCAAAATAATAGGGAAAAGTTGAATGGCTGGAATCAGGCAACTTAGGCTTTCAATTCATCACCATTGGAACAACCCTTTTAGCTGTCGGAATCTCTATTCATTAATTATTAGTTAATTCCCTGGCTTTGCAGGAACTTGCAAGTAAGAACATGCAGACACCTTTACAATGAATTCGATTAATTCTTAGAGGAACATAATGAGAGCGACCTAATGCAGATCTCACTCTTAATGTCCCTTTAGAACATCGCCGAAAGTGTAATAATCACCGATTGTGCTACTTTTTATTGTAAAGCTGAGAAAAATAAAATATTCTAAATAGAAGACTGTATAAATTCATAGGTCTAACCTCAACAGACATGTTCATGCACAAGTGCACGTGGGAAGAATCTTTCCAAGGGATAAGGGGGTTAGAATATAATAAGTGGTGTTGGTGTCTCAACTCTCAAGTATTACCAAAAGAATTTCTCCAACAGAGAACTTCAGATCAAATTAATGGGGTCTCATAATGGCATTTCAAACAACTGCGACTCTCATTTTGTAGAAGTTAGCCCTTGAGTGAGCTTGGCGGGGAAGTGTAAAATGAACTTCAGGAACACATCCGAAGTCCAATCCGATTGGTATTTTGGAAACAGCAGATAGATTCATGCATGTGACAAAAGCTGTATCTGGATGGCATTATTTGGTTCAGATGACATTAGTATATGAATGATGACGATAGCAGGACAGATGGGGCCCAAAAGGCGAGATAATCACTCCTAAACCATCATTAATCATCATTACTCGTGGGCCTTTCATCAGCATTCTTATAAAATCACAATTTGTAGTTTTACTTACTAAACTATCATATTCATGAGTTAAATTACTTTGCGTTGGCTTGTACCTACCAAGGTTTCTTTTATGCTTAAAGCAACATCATTGTGAAAGCCATGTTTATACATCTTTTATATTGTTTGTACATCTAACAGTTGCCTGCCTTCGTACCAAAGCAGTTCCAAACAGAATAAAGAAGAAACACTCAATTTTACATACTTTACAAAGTGGATACATATAGTATACAAGTGACTCAAATAATAAACAAACCATGTGATGAAATGATGCAAAGATGGGAAAGGAAAAGAAAGGCCCCTTCTTTTTCCTACCACAAGTATTGAGAAAAAAGACAAAAAGAGTTCCCTGTTCCTAACTGTCTCAATAAACTAATTGCTATACGCACCTGGCACTGGAAACATTGTTGGATATCTCCAGCTTTGCAAGCCAGGTTCTTCCTAGTAACATACAAAATGACAGCTTGGCTTCACTACCCTACACACACATACACTCGCCACCCTCCTTTTCACCAGAAAGATGATGATGAGCTCAACCCCACCAAAAATTTGGGCTTACATTGGACACCAAAACCACAAGTTCAAATTTTTTAAATAGGTAGACCTTCATGTTCTCCAGTCAGTCCACCTTGATCACCACAGGACCCTCCCTCTCCATAAGGGACTTCCCATATGAACTATGCTGCTCAAATGATGGAACTTTGCTTTTGGTCTTAATCACTTGAACAAGCAAGGAGCTGTTGCCTCCCACTTGAATTCGGCGCTGTTAATCAACTTACGGTAATGTAATCTGCATATAATGGTTACACAAATTATCTTCTTACTTATTAAAACTCTAGCAAATGTTGCAAGAAGTGAAACTGAGGACATTGAAACATACCTGATCTTGTACAAAGGTGAACAGAATGTCATTATAGAACACCATCTCCCATGTTCCTTACACGAAGTTCCACACTTCTTAGATCACGAAGGTGGTGTAAGATTTCTTGCAGAAGCTCTATCCCTTTGTCTCCTTTCTTCAAGGAGGTTATGCAATGTTTCAAAAACTCTCTATCTGCTTCAAGGGCTTGTAGTCTTTCATAGACATGATCCACGTCCTCCTCAATAGAAACTTTCTTGCCGTCCACGTCAAATTTGACGGCAGAATCAACTCCGGCATGCCCGATTAACATCTCATCTTCAATATGTGCATCAGTGGTGGCATCAAAAAGTGGAAGAAGTCGCTTCGCCTTTGCACCACCCATCTTTCGTTCTTTATGCTTCCCATTCATTTCCTTGTAATGACCATTTGCAAATCCATTTGCTTCACTACTATAGCAAGAATCCTCGTGGTATCCATTTCCATTTTCGTTGTAAAGAAGCTCGATTGGTTTTATGTCCTCAAAACGTTGCTCCTCTTCATCACTTAGTGTTATGAGCTTCTCCTCCAAAGCCTTGAGTTCCTCAAGAATTGACATCCTCTCGTCCTCAAAATTAGCCAAAGACTCCTCCAAATATAAAACTGCATCAGGAGGAGTATTCTGTTTCCCACTTTCTTGATGATTGCTAAATCTATCTTCCTCATTTGCTTCATGATTCAAATCAACAGATAGTCCGTCACTTTCCTCAGCATTACTACAAGAGACCGACGACGATGAAGTGCCATTTCTCGGACTTCCATCTGTCCTTTTCTTCAACATCATTTTCTCTTTTGCTTCGTAATTCTCTACCCTTCTGCGATAGATTTCGAGCTCTTTTTCTATCTCTGCTTTCTCTTTTTCCCTTTTCACCATAAGTTCATTCAAAAGCTGCAAAGCTTCCTGGTCATAAGCTGCTTGTTCTTCCATCATTCTCTGGTATTGCAAAGCTTCCATTTGCACTGCAGCCTTCTCTTCTTGAAGTCTATTAATCATTGCCATAGTATGACTAGCTGCAACTGCAGAGGCACTTCTCTCTTCATCTAGCTCCACATATAAAGCATTCAAAGCCTTCCTTTCGTTTCTAAGAGCTGATTTCAACTTCTCAATCGTTGGAACTCCATCAGCTGCTTCTATATCACTCATGACACTTCCATCCAGTGAGTCTTCTGTAACAGATTCTCGTCTCTCGATTGATAGAAACTTCCTATACGAGTGTTGGAGACCATCTATTGCAGTCGGTGTGTTGGGAATTCTGTCTTCTTCTGTCTCATCGCCCTCAGAACACAATGCAAAATGGTTGTTTATCACTGACACGCTTATTTCAGCTGCTAAGGTCCTAAGTTCCACTTCATCTTCCTCAGCTTGCTTAGATCCTAACGCAACAAATGAACTTCTTATCAATAAAGATAACCAGAAAAAACTTCTTTTATAACCGACTGCCAAAGAATTTAAGGCTTACCGTGACTGTTATGCCGGTGAAAATGAGCACTAGTGTCCATGGGGTTTTCGTCTGTGCTTAAATACGGAGGAACTTCTTGAGCTTGAACATCACTAACAGGTTTCTCGTCAGGAATCTCTAGCCCTATTGAGGCATCTGCTTCAGTTTTGTTGGCTTGCATTTGCAATGCTTCTTCAGTGACTTCAAATATATGAAATTCAACATGAATTCAGGTCCAATTCAAGATGAATTACAAACTATGAATAGAAAGAAAAATTCAAAGTACCTTCACTGTTTCCCCATTCAATTTTTTGCTCTTTTCTGTCCGAGTTCTCTTGAAAACCATCATCTACATCGCTAAGAGCTTCATTTACACGAGAAAATTCAACTTGTACATCACAATCGGCATTACTAATCGAAGGGGTTTCTTCTGAGCATACATATGGAGGACCAAAGTCTTGAGCTTGAAAATCATCAATTAATTCCCGATCAGGAATCTCTGTCCCTATAGAGACATCCGCTTCAATTTCATCTCCTTGTACTTGGAATGATTCTTCGGAGACTGCACATTGCCAAATTTATCATGAATTTGGATCAGAATTAATATGAAGCACGTAATAAATTAAAGGACATTTTAGAAATTACCTTGACTATTTGCAGGTTCCTTTATATCGTCTTCCAGGTACGAATTTTCTTGAAAAACATGATTATCACTGGTAAAGCCAACTTCATCAAAATCAACAAGCATTTGCGAAGAAATTCCATCCTGAGATACTTCTCTGGACTCAAATAATTCAATTTTAGGTTCATCCTCGCCATCATGGCATGAAAGCAATGGCAAATTTTCTTCAAAACAGCTATTATCCTCCACAACTAACTCATACTGTGTCCCAACATGCTTATCAAACTCCAGAACAAAATCCTCATTACCATAACTTTCCTCTGCTCTTTTGTCACCACTCCTTTCATTTTGCTTCTGATTGGAGCTTGAACCCATCAATTCAACAGGAATTAGGTGACAATCATCCTGATCGATATAAAACTCCAGATGCTTAGGCTGAATTTCACAACTGATAACTTCTCTGCAGCCACCTGAAACCATGACAGTTTGATGATAAGATGGATCCCTCATTAACACATTCACATCTTCCTTTATGACTGGTTCTTGCAAGTTTCCAATAGTCGTGTCTGATCCTTTCCTCTCATCAGCAACGGATTGGTCACAAACAAAGTCAGATACGAGGAATAAAGAATCCTCCAGTGTCTTCTCTTCTCTTTCTCTAACATATACCTTGCAGTTTTCATCAATCCCCTGATTGCTTCCAAAAGTAAGCTCCATGAGACCAGACTGAGATCTGTCACCGTCTACATGATCATTTTCATCAACCTTAGATTCTAAGTTGAAAACTCCTTTGTGGGTATTATCCGAATCCCCCGAAGAAGGGTTGATCGGCTGATGATCATGCAACTGAAACTTTGAGTCCAGGTTGATATCACAACAAGAGCACTTCATAACGAACTCGTCATTCTGACTTAAGTTATCAACTCCGTTTTCTTGAAAAACTCCAAGTTGCTTCATCCATGGAAAAAAAGCAAACTTCTTTGACAATTCATTTTCCGATGAGGACGAGCAATCCTCACACATGTCAAGAGATTCAGCTAACTTTCGATGATTCGAGCAGTAACCCAGTTTGGAAATCTCCAAGGCATGAGCTTCACATACCAGAGATCTATAGGAATTGTGAAACTTGGCAGGCTCAAAGATGTGATCAAGCCTAGAACACCAAAAGCAGGGTCTTTTAAGGCCAAAATAATCAGAGAACTTGATGATCAGGTAAGAAAACAAAGCATTAAGAAGAAGAAAAACGATCAAAATCCATTCAAGAAGTGCATAAATTAAGACAAGGGTAATCTTGTTGGTGTTTCTATGTAGCATGGTGGCAAATTTGTTGGCAGCCATAGATTGATGATGAATGTTTTATGCACAGTGAGAGAAAGAAAGAGACTTGATGAGAATTAGAGGATAGGACACTATAAAGAAACAGAGAGAGAGAGAGGAAAGAAAATGAAAGGACTGTTTATGGAAATAAGGGCTGAGCGTGTACAAATGATATGAAGAAGAAGAAGAAGAGAAGTAGATGGAGAAGTAGTTCTGTATTCGACAGACTTTGACAATAGTGGTTTGAAGGAAGGACTGCCAAAGAAGACTCAAGTATTCCACATGCTCACATCAACAGAAATTAAAACCAAAAAAGATTGAGTCAAATAAAATTAAAGAATGATATTCATTCTTTTTCTTTTTAACAGGATTTAGCAGTGTCAAATAACAAATTGGCTTACACAAAAATGTGACCATCATTTTGCTCATATTCCATTTCTTTATTCTAAAGCTAACTAAGAAGATCAAGAATTGAATCCATTCCATCCTTACCGTCTAGTTATATGTATAAATCATTTGAGTTGTGGTGAAATTCAGTTGGATTCAGTACAAGTGTCATGAGGGATTATGGAATTGATTTGGCTGGGAAGTTGGAACTGGAACCTTAAGTATGCACAAGCGTTGAGTTAATTGAAGTTAAACCCAAAAGCCTTTGGAGCCATTCAATTCCAGTCTGGCTTCATACTTCAGCAGCAAAAGCAAATGGAGGCGGCCCACCAACCATACTTATAAGTTGGTGGACCACACTCATACTAAAGTGTGGGACCCATATGGAATGCCTAGATGCTCCCTCCACCGTTTCCCTTGGATAAATTTTCCCTCTCAACTAATTTAGTTAGTAAGTATAATGGAGAGTAATGAGCTATACCATATCCTAAACGTAGTTGCTGCTAGATGCATATTTTTTGAGTTTTCTAATTGAAATGGTATTATATTTAGCTAGCTTTTGCTAGGTCATCTTCTTTGACAAAATAGGGCAAGTTTGCGAAATTAGAAAGCTTAGAAAGCATTTGCTTGTATGGTCCAAATGGGCTGTTGGTCGGCTATGGCTGCATCACCACGCACCGACCCCATTGCTTAACTTTCCTCTGACAATTCAAACTCTTAGCATCATCATCCCCGTTTGCTTTTTTCATACCAAATGTCATGGACTTATTGTAACATCATCTTATGCAAGAACAGATCACAGCATACACACGTCTATGTATAAATTTGTTCAATTCCCATCTCTAGAGGGAATCTAACTTTGTGCTCTGCCCCTCCAGCCGACTTTTGCTTTAGCCAAGTTTGTACCATTAGTCTAGAAATTGTTTCATTTTTCCTTACTATCTAAACAAGAAAAGAAGTTTGCAGATCCCAACCCTAAGGTGGATCGGTTGATCACTAAGATGATTTTGTTCCATCGACTATGCTTTTAGTTGTTGTTCCAATATAAGTATGTGCTTGTTCTACTTCAATATTTCTTCAATTCAATCAAATTAAATTCACTTTCTTGATGGACTTTAAAGCTACCCCTTCCTTTTACGCCAACATGGTAGTGTATAGTTCTCAAGGGTGTAAATTCGCATGTCAATTAAACAAAGGCAAGATCCTCCTGTATAAAGAATTAAAGATTGATCAAGTCTGTTATCTTTTTTATTTCTGAAGTTTGACCAAAAAGATCATATTGTACTCCCCTTAAGAGTCACGTTAAATATTTTCAAGAGAAAGAAGAAGAGATTTCATTTGAAACTGATTAGTTACAGTCCCACAAATATTTTCCAAGGTCTAATCTTATGTGCTTCATCCTGTACCCACCAATGGTTTGGTCTCAATTCAACGAGGGACCCTTATAGGCATTATCCACCTTGGTTGGCTTGGCGTGGTTACGAAGGTACCATCAACACTAACTGCAACGTATTCGGCTTAATTTTCCTCTACAGTAGTACATGGGGCCTAATTTTTTTCAATTCCTATTATGATCTTCTGATTTATATTTGAAGCATCAAGTTAGAGAAGGGCCATAAGTACTTGATGTGGCCAGTTTTTCATTTCACTTTAATTTGGTGAATGTGCAAGTAATTTATATCTTCTATTATCAGGGCATACCCAGTAGTTTGGTTTGTTATTATGTTGTGGTATGTAAATTGGCTGAACCTTATCTTCAGCCCTAGAAAGGGCCACATGAAAGGTGCCACATTTTGTCAATCAGGTGGAGGGCTCAAAAAGCATAAAATGAGCTCTGATTTTAGTTTAGGCAAAAGTTGACAGTTGAACACTCCAAATCTTCACTGCCCATGTTTCCGGATTATATGAAATATCTTTTAATTTAAGATAGGAAATTTAGGTTTTTTGGAAGCATAAGTCGCAGGTAGCATTTATTGCTATTCTTAAGATTTGGTGTTGAAGCGTTTTGCATTCATTCATAGAAAAATATAACATTACCAACCGCTGCTTTAACAAATTACCACTTATAATAGAAAAAGATGAGAAAATTTGGATAGGAATTGGTAGTACTTGATTCAGGGTTTTGGTTAAAAATGAAATGTTCTATATTTAAAAAGCTTATTTCGAAAAGTTACTTTTATGATTCAATTTTAATTTTATGGAAATTGTTAACTAAACTATAAATTTCGGTACTATTTTTGGTAAGAATGGTCTCAAAATTGATATCAATCTTCTTTTTCTTCTAAACAAAAGGAAAACAAGTAAATCTAAACATTAAAAACTTTGCAAAATTTTGGTTTGAGATCAATATCAAACTCGTTTATCTTGCTAATACAGTCGCCAAAATTAAATGGTCAAATGAACTTTAAACTTTGTATGTTTAGTTTGGTGGTGAAAGTGGTTTATTTCCCACATTACAATATATATTCAAATAAAAGAGAGGTGATATATTGTTGGTTTTTTAAGTAGCATACAAGAGAAAGTTGACTTTTTATATTTAAAATTATTAATGAATTGTTTATTTCAATGTTTTAAAAACCGACCCGGTGACTGAACCGGAGAAGCAACTGATTCAAGGGTCAATGGTTCAATCGGAATTAAATTATGATCGAACCGGCGACTAATAAATATATAAATTTTTATTTTATATATTATATATAAAAGATAATTTTTAAACATACTATTTAATTATTTATCTGATTATAAACTTAACTTAAACCTTCAAACTTCAAAACATACAATTTTTTTTAAAAGTTCACCGACACAACACAAAATAAGATAACAAAGTTCACCAGTCATATTTCATCAAAAAGATAAAAAAATATCACTAATCATAATATTCATTCAAGTTGAAATCATCAAAATCAAGGCATTTTAAATGAACCGGCCGGTTCTTTCTTTCACCGGTTCAGAGGTTTTCACCGGTCCGATCACAAAATGAACGAGCTAATCACTCACAAAAAATAAGGGCTAAATCGGACAGTTTCTTGCTCTGGGTCATCAATCTTTCGGTTCGACCGGCCAATTCAGTCCAGTTTTCAAAACATTGGTTTATTCTAATAAATGTTTGTTGTAAATTTATATAAAACAATCATAAGGATAAAAGAGAGATAAAACGAATTCATATTGGTTTAGTCAAATAATCCTTAGTCTATATATACATTCCAATATTTATTTGCAAATTCACTATCTTATTTTTTTAATGGTAAAGACTAAAGAAAAATCTCCACATAATATCTTCTTTACAATGGGTGAAGAGAAACTCTTTCAAATATTTTACTTTATCACAATAAAGAATAATTTTTATAAATGTTATTCAAGATTAAGAGAAACTATCATAAAATATATTTCAAATAATTTTCAGAACTATAATTATTGCATAACTATACAACTTAATTATTTCATTAAATATGATCTTTGACATATTGTTAACTTTCATTACAATAGAGCTACTAATATTACAAAAAGTAATACAATTAATAAAAATATATTTTATTATTACTAAAATCTTAATTAGTGATCTAACAATCCATACCCTATCCTTTAATAATGATAAAATATTTGGTGATATCAGGAAAAGTAAATGACATTTAGTAAGCTCCCCTTGTGTTACAACAATATGTAATGCATGCTTTACTTAATTCGGGCAACATGAATAATGAAGTTTCACTGCCAATCTTCTCTCTTCATTTTTGCCAACATTAAAAAGAGTATATGATATATATATTTATGAACATTAAAAGGGAAAGATTGATAACTTTCATTACCCCATTTTTAAAAACTCCATCATGTGAATAAAGAGTACATACAAAGTACTTATTATGTAAGTGAACAATTTTCAAAAAACTCACGTACCAATTTAATATCATTATGTCTTTATTTTACTAGGTACATGCAGGAATGCTCTTGATCGCGGCTCTGTCGTTCGATTAGGAAAATCGACCTTGGAAACCGGTCAAATAAAATTAATACCAAGGATTGCAG
>JAOSBL010000210.1:7795265-7805832 GCA_027568915.1 Erythroxylum roraimae
CAGCTGTCAAATATACTAAAAAATAATTAGATCTCCTTATATATATATATATATATTCCCTACTGTTCATAAGCCTCAAAAACTCATTCTCTACTGCAACAACTTAGTTAAATTATTGATCAAACAGTCATACATGCATTCACTGAAACATCCCTAAATCTTGTCGTGGAATAAATATTATACAACTTGTCGATATAAAAACAGACGTGAGACATGACGGAAGAACAAAAAGTCAAGAAAAACAGTCAGACATGCCAACCTTGCCTTACCTTCTCGTGTTGATCGTTACTTGCCACTGTACAAAGCTGCCATTGAAGGTGATTAGACCACCGCTTCTAACTTTTTTAAGGAAGATCCCAATTCAATAACTGCTGATGTCACTGAAAAGCCTATGATTGCTCTCCATGTCGCTATTGGTACTGGTCTGTCCTTGAAATTTGCTCAAAACCTTGTGGGGTTAATGTCTAATTACCTCCATATGAGAGAAAAATTTTGAAATACCCCTCTTCATACAATCTGTCACAAATCAAATTAACGGTGGCGGCGCGGCACACTTCAAGAGAGGATCTTATTCAGTTATCAAGTATTTATATATATATATATTAAAAATAAAAATAACTCTGTCAGTGAATATAAAGATTTGCTCCCTTATGATAGTTGTTAATAAATCTGTCTTTTCTTTCTTTTGCTTTTTGTTATCTGACGTTCGAGAACATTTTAAGGTCACTCTAAAACAATAACTAAACATAATTCCTCGACAGATTTAAGTCAACAAAGTTTATAATGTTTCCATTGACAACAAACACTTTTGAGTTTTCCATATAAAAAAACACATATATCTCATTATGAAATTTTCAAAAAATTCCTTTTGACATTTAGTTTTTTTGAAAAAAACCCCTTTTTTTAGATTTCAATTGAAAAATAATGACCAAAGAAACACAATATATACATAACTAATCAAATGTTGTTTATATAACTATTCAATTAAACTCCTAAACTTAATCAAAAAAAAATCCTAAACTCGAATTAATATTATATAATAATTATTTTAAATTTTAATCTAATTTAAAATTCATTAATTTCAATATAAGTTTAAGAGATAAATTAACACATTAATAACATTTTATTAATTTACATCCGATATTCATACTACGTGTTTTTTATCATTATTTTTAACCTACCTTGAAAGAAATTTTTTTTAAAGAAAAGAATTTTTTAAAATTACTTAAACTATAAGAATGTCTATTTCTTTCACAATAAAAAAAAAGGTTTAACATTGCTGAATTATGAAAATAAGACCTGAAAGTATAAACATTGGACCAAGAATAAACATTCGAGCATGTATTTATCTATTAAATGATGATAAGGCCTCGTGACGTAAGACAAGGAATGCAGCTATTTTCTCAGTTTCTGGTAACTACTTGTTCCAGGCCTTGTTAATACCAGGCCATCAGAAAATGTCTCTTCCCTGTGAATGCATCCACTCCAAAATAGGCTCTACAAAGTGGGACAAAGATTATCACTATCCATCCTATATGCACAACTAAAAATTTTGTCTCTGTCGGTAATTAGAACTCTGACTCACTTTCCTGTACAAGATACTGCATGCTTCCAGAGGCAGAAATATTCCTTATGGAACCAATACTTGCACCAAGCTCAGCTTTCATCTCATCATGTAGGTAGTGTTCTCAGTAAGTGCAATGCTCGCTTCCACTGTGGCTTCTCTGATAGTATGATTCTCCTCAACACTGGCACTGCTCCAGCAGCTAAAATGGCTGGATGATTTTCGTTGTCCATGCTCAAATTATATAGTATCGACAAGGCAGCTTCGACAGCCGTCTCACTCCCTCCTTCTACTAGTCTAACCAAAGGATATATTGCACCCTCAGAAGCAACAGTGGTAGTCGCATCTACCACTCCCTCTGAAATTATTCTGCTGAGTTCTACAACTGCAGCTTCCTGTGCTTCAATAGAGAAAGATTTCATCTGCTCTATCAGCCTTGGGATTGTCTCATAAAGAATTACTTCCATGTTGATGGGACTCTCAGATTCTACATTAGAACTATAGGAGCCAAGTTTGGCCAGGCATGCAGCCACCCAATCTTTGTAATGAAGCGGGATGCTTGATTTTAGGATTTGTCGGAGTAGTGTGCTGAAATAAGAAGAGTTTATAGCATTGCGAAACTGCTCAAAATCAAGAAGCTTTGTCAGTAACCGTGATGCTGCAGATACTGCAAGACCAGCTTCTTCAGTTTGAAGAGCATATAATTCTGGGTGCTGTATATTGAAATCAGAATCCATTTCTGCCATAAATCAAGAGCACAAAATATATAAGCTATCAAAAAATTATAATTGCAATATATTAATTTAGTAAAATATGTTAAAACAAACAAATGATCAAAGAACTGACTAAAATCCCACCCAAATTTTGTCATCTTTCTAGTTCAAATATGTGATTATTTAGGCACTGAAAACAAACCTTTTACTCTGTAAAAGTTCTAACACAACTTTGCTTTCCAGCCAAACATGGTAATTGGAAAACAAGTTATTAGCTGTTTTTCCCAAGTTACAAAAGCTTTAGAATAACATCAGCTATCATTGCTACTCAAGCATAAAACTAATCTCATGACTCAAGATCAACAGACAAAAGCCTGATTCAACACCAATCCAAACTTAAACACAGTTCTTTCAACTTTTGCATAGTTTAAAAGATAATGCATGTCATTATTTAGGTTAAGTCAGAGAATCATCAGCAATACCACTCAACATTCTTTGATTAAAAATTGCATCTAGGCCAGAACTGATATTTGATAATAGGATTGTGTCCATGCTCGCATCACTAATTGCCAAAAACTCGAGGATAGAAGCTGCATTCCTTTGTAAATGTGGGGAAGAACTCTTCATAATGCCAACAAGAGAAGCAATGAGAACAGGGTCTGTCACAACTTGACTACAAGCATTTGCAAGACAAGCAGACAATCAACATGAGCATAAACATTCCAGTGATTAAGAAAAGATGTAAGAGTGAAAATTGGTCAACAGTGGTAGTAAAAATCTGTTATTAACAAGATCAAATCATGAAGATAACCTCTCATTCGAGTTTAATAGTGGTGTATTATCTATAATTGTGGTGGCTCCACCTCCTGCAGCATCCAATTCTTTCCTAGAGCCATTAACTGGTTCATCATAAAACTGAAATCCATCATAAAACCCAGTAAGCCTATGGTAAACATTTGATTCACAATATGCTTGAGAAAAAACAGACAAACCTTTTCTTTCATTTCCTTACTAGGGTCTAACATTCGAGCTAGTAAATTCAAGGCCTGTATTGCAGCAACAATTATCAGGACAAAGCAACCAAGGATCATCTAAGCTCAGGAATAAAAGGTTTAAAAGGAATCAATGGTTAAGGAATAGAAAGGAATGACCTTTTCCTTCATGCTTTCAGAGACGGAGGAGTTTTTTAATATGTTACACAAGGAAGAAACAACTCCTTCAGCTTCAATAATCCGACAAATATGAGTGCTGCAAATTTTAGAGCAATATCTCATGTTAAGCAGTCAAATATCAATAAATTGCTTTGGAAGGAAAATAACATTTTTGGGACACAAAAGCACAGGGCTGAATTGGGTATTAGTGTGACTGTACAACACATGGGCCATATGATAGTAGAGAAACAAAATAAACCTCCCAGATGATTGGACAAGTGTGTCCAGGCTACACCTATGTTAATATTCCCCAACTATCTATCTACAGGAAATAAGACAACATTGCTTTGCTAGTTTCACCTTTCTGTACAACCTTTCACTCTAAGTAAAAACTGATGAAGCTAAACACTTATTATTATCTTGTACACTATATACAAGTTAAGGATTCCACATTCTACAAAATAGGAGATCAAAATTTACGGAGCAAACAAAATTGTACTTCATATGATTTAACATAGCAATGACACTTCGTGCAACCCCTACTGCAACTGTTGCTGTGCAGGTGAACCTTGAATCTGTGATTTGCACACCTTAACAAAATAGCTGAAGCATAAATGGCTAGTTTCTATGTAATACGGGAACCTAAAGACTTATTGACATTGAAACGAATGACAGTACCTCATGGACAACCTCTCTAAAGCAACCATAACTGAAAGTTTGATAGAATCATTATGATGGTCTAGGAGTCGAAGTAGATGGCTGACAGCTCCAGCTTCCTTAAATGAATTCCGCATATGTTCATTGATAGACGAATCAGCAATAGCCTCTGCAGCTCTTGATATGGCTGACTCATCGTCAAGTTCAAGAATCAAAACCAATCGAGCTACACCATCAATCCACGGCAAAAGTGTAAATTTTCGTTTAGTGGATGATTCAGTTTGAGATGATTTTGCATCTTCCACTTCAATAGCCCCAGAACGAGCAAGAAATTGTTGCTTAGACCTTCCAATTATAGCTTTCATCTTGGCTTCCCCAACATTTGCGCTATTATCATCAATATTTAAACCAAGGAGAAGTTCGGAAGCACCAAATCTTGAAGGTCCCTTTAATGTACGTTCAATCCTTGTACCATCTGGAAAATTAGGCCATGAATGCAAGGCAGGAGTGAAGGTCTGATAGGCAACTGAACCAATCAGAGGGACGGGAACAAGACCCTCCTCTATGATAAGTATCCTATAATACTCATTCTTAGCAAATTCAACAAGAGCATTTCTTGCTTCCTTCCTAATGATTTTAGATTCTTCTTCGACTTCTGCTTTCAAGAAAACTGCCTGCATTTAGTGTCAAGTGACATTAGACTACTTAATATGTAAGAAAAAGCATCAATTGACAACAAAAGTTGAGATAGGTTAGTAACACTAAAAAGGTCCATATCGAGGCTTCTCCACATGATTTCCTAATTGACAGTCTCTCAACTGAAGAACTATTAAAAGAGCATCTACAAGCTCAAGTTTTCCAAATCAACTTGAGAGAATGCTCATAAACAAACATCCCTTTGCCAAGAAATACTAACGCCAATTAAAGCATATAAATAAAGTTTAGGAAGTTCAAAAAGCATGTTATGCTCAATTTCATGTTCTTTTGTTTTATAACAGATATATAAAGTGAATTCACAACTCAAGACACCGTAAAATAACCATGAAATGCTTCCAGTTCATGAATTTTGACAGCCAAGGTACTACAGAAATGCAGACTTTCCTGACTAAATGACATAATAATTCCATAATATTGAAGCATGAAAACGAGAAACTAAACCCTTAAGTCAATGAGGTCACAAACTTAAAATGCAGAGCAAGAATGGTCATGATGTATTAAAGGTACTGACTGAAGCGAGCTTGGTTGTCCTCATGAAAACAACTTGAGAGTTCATTAAGATACCCTCATTTGTTTTACCAGAAGCAAAAGGAATTCAAGTTTATTTTTTTATTATGTATCCTGTTTTCTAAAACTAAGACCAAACATATATCAGAGAAAGCCAGCAAATTGGTATTTGACTATGCAGGTGTCATGTTCAAGTCAAGGGATCTGGCACATCCCAGACCATGTGATAACAGTCTTGTTGCACTAAAATACCCCATTGTCTTTTGTTAAGCTTATCATTCATTTACTTTATTATCCATGAACACTTTATATCAGGAAAAAAAACTTTATTTTATTTGCTAAACATTTTTTTAATCTAAATTGCAGAAAATATACGAGTTGAGACTTATTTGTGGAAAAGTTCTGTTAGGAATAATGGTCACAAAGGAATAGAGTGGTTAGTTTATACAAGGAAGAAGAAGACAGGCTGTAAGCAATAGTGTGATAGCTAGATATCGATATATTTTAGTGATTCAGGTTGTTAGCAGGAGATATCTATTCCTTAGAAGTTTGTTAGGATAAGTAGATATAAAATGATAGTCTATGGGGGAAGTGGGGTAGGCTTTTAGATTGGAAATAATTCTCGGAAGATTTCTTGAGATTATAAGGGGGTTTTCACTTGTGAAGAACGTTCTTCCTTCTTGTTTCGGAATAATACTGAGCTATTGCTCTCTACCTAGTGCTATTTAACACATGGGCACATTAAGTTGAATTGTTACCTAACAATTTGGTCCGACTTTCCGGATCGATGGAGGCATGTGTAGGAAAGTTGGAAGATTCTGTTGCCAAAATCGAGAGAACCATGGGGGAGCAAGTCGCAGACTTGACGGAAGTCAAGAACGGCATGGGTCGTTTGGAAGCCGTCTTGACTCACTTGATGCAACGACAAGGGTCGAGCGACAAAGCATCCTTGGAGGCCAGCGAAGAGGAGGATGTTGAAGGCGAGAAGGATCACGAGAGTCGCTGAACTGCCCATTTTCGACGGAACAGATCTGTTGGGTTGGGTGGCTCGAGCGGATAAATTTTTTGCGGTCCACCGCATCAAGGAAGAAGAAAAGATGCGACTAACCTTCATCGACATGGAGGCGGCTGTGGTGCATTGATTCCGCTTCCTGCACAAGAAGGGTTCGATGTTACCATGGAACACGCTGATTCCCACTCTGTTGCAGCGTTTTGGAGAAGGCTGTCAACGTTTATGAAAGACTAACTTCCATGCAACAAGTTGGTTCGGTGGAGGAATATTTGCGAGCGTTCAAAATGTTGGTGGCACAAATACCTGAGACTTCGGAGGAGTAGTTGTTAGGATATTTTTTGGGTGGCCTCAAACCAAAAGTGAGGTGTTGGGTCCGATCAATGCGACCCACTACAATCTTACAAGCAATGGAAATTGCTCGCGATATTGAGGATGAATTGTAGGTGATTTATGGAAGAAATTCTTCCATTACTGGCAATTTTACAAATCGCGTACAGACACGCGGTAGTATAGTTTCCAAAGTTCAAGGAATAACGACCATTGGAGGGTCTATTAGCGGGATAGCGAGTAATGATTCGGGCAAGGTCACTGAAGGAATGGAGCGGAAAACCTAAAACCCTAACTTTAGTGCGTCATCTGTGGATCTAATTCTCAGAATGGGACTTATGTGAACACAGGGTCACGCAACAATCGCGGGACCAGGCAGCTCCCCTACCCAGAATTTTTAAAGAGGGAGGAGGAAGGGAGGTGTTTTCATCGTGGATTGCCTTTTGGTCCGGGACATAAATGTTCGAAGAAAAGTTTAAGAGTGACCCTTTTAGGAGAAGATGAAGAAGTGGTTTCGGAGGTAAAAGAAGGTCTGGACACACACAAAATGTCAAGGGAGGTTGCTAAAGAAGCTCAGTGCGACTGGATGGAACTTTCACAATTTTCTACCGATGGATGGATACAACCCAAAACCATAAAGCTTTGGCGGAAGATTGATGGAACACCTGTTTTGGTGTTGATTGACAATGGGGCGATTCACAACTTCATATCCAAAGAGGTGGCCTTGAAACAAGGCTGGAAAGTGCATACCACTGCGAGCTTCGGAGTGAGGATGGAAAACAGTCAGAAACAAGACTCTCAAGGTTGCCGCGAAGGTTTAAATCTTGAAATGCAAGGTTATGTTTATTCAGGAGATTTTTTTCTCTTTGAGTTAGGAGGAGTGGATATTATTTTGGGGATGACTTGTTTGGTTTCGTTAGGTGAGGTGCAACACAATTGGAAAGATCTTTCCATGAATTTTTCACACTTGGGGTCAACAGTCACTGTTAAAGGGGATTTTAATCTTTCGAGATCTTTAATTTACACCAAGGCATTAAAGAAGACTACTGAAATTGAGGTTGTGGTTATGGTATTTTTTGGTTCAGAGAAACAAGAGAAGGATGACAGCTGGTCCAACAAAATAGGAGAAAAACTCGACCATCACCACGAGCTGCAATTACAGCAAGTGTTGGCAGAATTTTAGCCAGTTTTTTCACACCCAATAGGGCTTCCTCCCAACAGACCAGTTGATTATAAAATCCCAATTAAGGCTGGGGTTGATCCGATAAATGTGAGACCTTATCATTATCCTCATCTAAAAAAAATGAGATTGAGAAACAGGTTTCGGAAATGCTAGCTTCTGGGGTTATCAGACCTAGCAACAACCCACATTCAAGTCTGGTGATTCTTGTGAAGAAGAAAGACGGCAGTTGGTGATTTTGTGTCGATTATCGAGCTTTGAATAAAGCCACAATATCGGATGAATTTCCCATACCAGTGATTGAAGAACTCTTGGATGAATTGTTCGGAGCCACATATTTCTCTAAAATCGATCTACGGACATGGTACCATCAAATACGCATGAATGAAGATGACATTCCCAAGACGGCTTTTCGGACACATCAAGGCCACCACGAATCACTCGTCATGCCATTTGGTCTCACCAATGTACCAACCACATTCCAATGTGATGAATTCGATCTTACAACCCTACCTTAGAAAGTTTGTGTTAGTTTTTTTTTTTATGACATTTTGGTCTATAGCGCCGATTGGGACAGCCACATCACTTACTTAAGGAAGGTATTACATACGTTGCAGCAACATCATTTCTATGCTACTACACAAAAATGCATCTTTGGGAAGTTAAGAATTGGGTACTTGGGTCACATCAGTTCCAAAGATGGTGTTGCTATGGATCCCAAGAAGATTGAAGCGGTTTTACAATGGCCTATTCCTACATCTCTCAAAGCTTTGAGAGGGTTTTTGGGTCTGACTAGGTATTACCGAAAGTTTGTGAAGGATTATGGGAAGATAGCACAACCTCTTACCAATCTATTGAAGAAAGGGAATTTTAAATGGGATATTCCTGCAGAAACAACGTTTAAGAGACTTCATAATGCTCTGACCAGTGCTTCGGTTTTGATGCTACTAGACTTCAAAACCCCTTTTTCGGTGGAGTGTGATGCATCGGGTAAAGGCGTGGGAGCAGTGTTAATATAGGGAAAGAAACCAGTGGCTTTTTTCAGCAAAGCATTAGCTGAATCATCGCTGAATAAATCCATATATGAGAAGGAACTTATGGCGCTAGTGTTAGACATTCAACATTGGAGACTGTATCTGGTGGGGAGAAGATTTACACTCAACACTGGAGATCGTATCTGGTGGGGAGAAGATTTATAGTCTATACGGATCAAAAGAGCCTCAAACATTTGCTGGAACAAAGAATTACAATTCAAAATCAGCAGAATTGGTTGGAAAAATTGCTGGGATATGATTTTGATATTGTCTACAAAGGCGGGAATTTCCAACAAGGCAGCAAATGCACTCTCTAAGGTATGCGAGGACATGGAGTTGTAGGTTATTTCTAGGCCATTTTTGCAAGATCCGAAGCAAATTAATAAGGAGGTAAAGGTAGATCCATAGTTGAGCAGAATAATAGAAGAAATTAAGAGGGAACTAGATTCTCATCCTTCTTATACCTTGGAGAATGGGAGATTATATTATAACGGGATGCTAGTTGTATCAGCATCTTCGGAATGGATTCCCAAGCTTTTACAAGAGTTTCATGCTACCCTACAGGAGGACATTTGGGAATTTACAAGACTTATAAGAGGATAGCTCAATCTATTTTTTGGAAAGGTATGAAAAGGGTTGTATCTGATTTTGTAGCAGCTTGTCACACTTGTCATCGTAACAAGTATCAAGCTACGTCTCCAGTAGGTTTACTCCAACCATTACATATTCCCAATGCCATTTGGGAAGAGTTGAGCATGGATTTCATTGTGGGACTACCCAAATCGAAAGGCTATGATACCTTGTTGGTCATAGTGGACAGGTTGAGCAAATATGGGCATTTTATTCTTGTCAAACATCCTACTCAGGCCGTTCTATTGCTGAAATTTTTACCAAGGAGGTTGTCCGATTACATGGATTTCCGCTTTCTATTATAAGTGACCGGGATCCTACATTCTTAACTAATTTTTTGCAAGAATTGTTTACACTCCAGGGAACTCAATTAAAATTGAGTACCGCCTATCACCCAAAATCGGATGACCAAATTGAGATAGTTAACCACACTATCGAGACATATCTTTGTTGTTTTAGCTCGGAACAACCCAAGGTTTGATTAGATTATTTACCATGGGCAGAGTATTGGTATAATACCAACTTTCATTTAGCAGCTAAATGTTCTCCTTTTGAGGTAGTATATGGCAGACCTCCTCCCTCAATCACACATGTTATTCCTGGAGAAACATTGGTGGAAGCTATGGCGCAGGATTTAATGAGTCGTGACGAAGCTCTAACACAGTTGAAACATCATCTGGAGCACGCTCGCGATCACGTGATACATTTTGTGGATGTTCAAAGGCATCCTCATGACATTCAGGTAGGAGATTGGGTGTATTTGAAGATTCGTCCACATCGGCAAGGGTCCATGCGTAAGCGGCTGCATCCAAAACTGTCAGCACGATACTATGGACCGTATTTGGTGGACAAATAGGTTGGCGCCGTCGCATTTCAACTGCAACTTCCCCCTTAGGCTCATATACATCTAGTGTTTCACGTGTCCTAGTTGAAAAAGGCTATCGGGCACCACATGCTTAGGAAGAGTTATGATAGGAACCAGAAAGGAAGGAAAATACAAATAACTTAATAATAGAATTTCATTGATAAATTTGAGAGCAAGAATCTTAAACTCTCAAGTCAGTCCGTATGGAGA
>JAOSBL010000210.1:7805932-7820309 GCA_027568915.1 Erythroxylum roraimae
AGGAAAAGAAAAATATATACACCTTCTAGGAGCCTTGGCAATGGTTACCTTGGGGCTATTAACATTGCCTATTGCAACACTGTTCATAAAAGAATACTCAAGAAACTGCTAGTCATAAAAGAATAGCGAAGAAGCTGAAGTTATGTGAAAGTACACATAATGGATTTATTTACAAAACTCGACGATGGCCAGTTTTCTCTAATAAGAAAGGACGCTTCGAGAATAAGTGGCTTAGCACACTTATCCCAACTCCTCTTCATTTTATTTTTCACATGATCCATCATTTAAATCTCAATTACTGTCAACAAAGCTACATATATCTGCCAAATCCCTCAATATCTAGCTTATTCATAGCATGAAACAACAAACAGAAAATTTTGTACTTGTATTTCTTAGTTATTTTGACAGAGATGGCAGGATCGGGGCCTCTCTTGCTAAGGGAGAGTATAGTAGTTTTATGGGCTTTTACAAGTCACAGCTGGCTAGAAATAACATCCTATAAACAGATGTAAAACACTTGACTAGCTATTACTGATTATTGATATAAAAACATATATGCATTCTAATCCCAATATGTATCAATCAAATCCAGACTAGCAATTTGAACAGCCTAGCTGCAATTCTTTCCTCATCCGGAGGTCAATCTCACTGTGTTCAAACCAATTCCTCAGTCTAAACCTTCATTTACTCTGATCCTTAATCCCTAGCTTTCATGAGCAGAATTAAATCTATCTAGCTTTGTGAAAACTTGGAGAAAATTCAACAAGCAAAATGGATAATGAAATTACCTCTCCATAACTGGTATAGCACCATTGCAAAAGAGAGCTTCTAAAAGTATCTTGATCTTGCATCAGCCTTTCTAAATCTTGTTTTCTAGTCTCTTGTGCTTCTGGACTATATTCAAAATCACGAATCTGGGTCAAACCAAAAAGACAAGAAAACTTAAATTGGAGATTCAATTGAGTGAAATATAGGACAAATAAAAGATACAATTGAGTTAAACTTGTGAATCTAATAAAGCACTTAACAAACATTCCAAATGAAATGGCAGACATCATTTTTTGGTCAAGTGCAGATTGCAATTTGCAGGTATTGTTTATTAACAATTATATGGAAATGTGTTAGGAATAATGGTCACAACGGAGGAGAGTGGTTAGTTTATACAAGGAAGAAGAAGACAGGCTGTAAGCAGTAGTGAGATAGCTAGATATCAATATATTTAGTGATTAAGCTTGTTAGCAGGAGGTATCTATTCCTTAGAATTTTGTTAGGATAAGTAGATATAAAATAATAGTCTATGGGGGAAGTGGGGTAGGCTTTTAGATTGGAAATAATTCTCGAAAGATTTCCTAAGATTATAAGGGGGTTTTCCCTTGTGAAGAAGGTTCTTCCTTCTTGTTTCAGAATAATACTGAGCTATTGCTCTCTACCTAGTGCTATTTAACACACGGGCACATTAAGTTGAATTGTTACCTAAAAAGTTCAAACTTTATTAAGCGTACTTCACCCAAATTGTTTATAGTCACCCTTAGAACAGTGTCCCACAATTCAGGAATTTCAATTATCCAGATAAGGGTAGGATCAGCTGAGCCCCCATGAAGAAATTATGCACAATAAGGAGATAGATCAATCTCTTCTTAACGTGATCCAAGTCAAGAAATCGTGTCGAATCTAAATAAAGAAAGCAGTCATGGTCACTCAAATAATCCACTTGTTTTAATGGGAAGAACATTTTGGCGCACAAGCACGTCTATTTCATCTTGTAGATGACCATATTATGAATTAGATTTGCGTTTCCCAGTTCAAAACTTATCTAACCTATCTTAGAATGTGAACGAATTCTCACCAACTTAGGGATAGCGCCTGCTTCAACCATGATGTTGTGGTTAGAGTGTGTCAAGGCCAAATTTGCTAAAACCCCTCCAGCTGCTTCCTTCACTCTAATTTCCTCATCTTCCAGGGATTTAATAAGTAAGGGAAGGGCATCACTGTTTGCAATTTTTGATCTGAGCTTCTCATCTACAGACAAGTTCCACAGAGTACAAATACTTTGCTCCTTAACCTGTAAAATGTGTAAAAAGCGTAAATCATCGTTCCATCAAAATGCACAAATTTTAAAATTTATTATTCAGTCTTTACCTCAGAAATCAGGGAAGATTGACTAAGCAAACCAGTTATTTCTTCTATTGCCCCACTTTCAGCTACCACATCTCTATATTGATCAATTGAGGAAATGGATCGCAAAAGGCCAGCAGCTGCCTCACATGTAGAGTTTGACTGTGACTTGAGTACGCTTATGATCAGATTGATGCATCCCTGAAACTGCATGATTTTATCAACACACTTCTTTCCTCCTAGAGAATATTTCCATAGTGCCACTATCGCCTGTTCTCTATCAAGCGGATCGTTGTCAAGCCCAAGCATACGAATAAACAATCCCACATAACTTTCCCCAAAACCAGACGAGTTTTGATTTCTTTCCTCGATATTCTGAAAATTAGTTTAAAGGAAAAAATTTTACTGGCATAAGAAAACAATTAAAATATCTCTCAAAAGTTCCATAAAGAACACAAGCTTAAGCAAATACTTGTGCTCTAAAAGAATAATAAGGATAGCCTTCATGCATTGCCTAGTAAAGATGCAACAAACAATTTTTACTAAACGAAATACGAACAATTCTGACAATCGCTTTGAACTTCAGCTTAGCACCACTCTATTTTCAACTACAATTGCATTTGCCCTGATTCATTATCAAAAACTTAATCAACTCAATCTTATACTACAGACTATAATGCGCACGCTCCTAACAACAAATTCCATTTTTAATAATAGCTAGAGCTCTTCTACTCTAACGAGAAGTTCAACTTTTTCATCAACACCACCTTTTTCTCCCCAACAAGCAATTAGAAATATTGTCAATAAATGCAAAGAAGTAACATAAGGGTTTAGAGATTACAGCAGGGTTTTGTTGAGAAGTGGCATCCGCAGTACCGCCGCCACCACCATCACTGCAGAACCTTTTGAGGACAGAACGAGGAGGGAAAGGCTTGAGCTTGAAGGTGGGATTATAGCTATTTACACTGGAAAGAGCAGTAACAAAGAGTGAAACTGATGGTTTTCTCCTTCCGGGTTTTGCGGCTGAAACAGTAGAAACTTGCAAGTGGGTGTACAGAGGAACGGAGTGCAGATTTAAGCTTGTTGGGGTTGTTGAAAACAACATTTTTGCGGCTAACAGATGAATATCAAAGGTTTTGGAGAAAAAGCTTGTTGGGATTGTTGAAAAATAATAGTTTTTTGGGTGTGATGTTACAGTGTTGCAAATACTTTGTGGGTAAAATTGGTGATAATGTTTTTCATTTGTACTAGAAAGTCTAGTTGTAGAGATGGATGGAGTTGATCTTTCTCAATGTGTTTAGGTTTTTGTTGAATATATATAAGTTGATATTTTGAGCAACAGAATCTGAAGGAAGGAGAGATTTTTATTTCATTTTCTTCTGGTGAGTGCTGATTTAAGAACGAGTATTAATTTGAGATACACAGTAAAAAAGGGAAAACAGTGTATGTCAAATTCATCTTACAGAGATGCTATCCCTGTTGTATAGGATGTATATTTCAAGGGGAAAGTGACAACTGTTTTGTTTATGTGGCCCTGAATGAATGAATTATATACATTCTTACTTACCTGCCATCTTCGCTTCTTATTATGAGTTCATCCGATAAGATAACGTCACTGACACCGCCGCAGCTCTTAACATGACCTATTATTCCTGTTCTCTCTGCTCCAACTTCCCCAATCCTCTGCCACCTCTTTCCCATCGTTTTACAAATTCTCCCCTCCACTCCTCATCTAATTTCAACTCATTCGCCAAACCCAAGCTTCACTTAGATAAGGTTTCTTTCTCATTTCTTTTCTGTCATTCAAAAAATCTCAACTTCAAACAGAAAGTAGCAAGCACAAACAGAAAGCATGAGGAACACCACGATGATACAAACAAGACCAACCTGGCTATCCAGATTGCTGCAGTGCTTGCCACCGTAAGTTGTAAACATCTTATTTATTTTTGATTGTTGATGATTAAGGTTTTGTTCCTATTATAGGTTGAGCAGCCGGCATTAGCAGTTACTGGAGTGAACAATGAAGAAGATCCAATATGGGTTCTGATTCAGCTGGCGATTGTTGCCTTTTTCTACTTTATTCTAACGCCAGTAAGTGCAATGAAATTTATGTTTTATTCTATATTACAATGTTTTGGCATGAAATTTACGTTGGTTGGTTCGATATGATATCATATATGACAGCCTATTATCATGAACTGGCTAAGGATAAGGTGGTACAAGAGAAACCTGCTTGAGATGTACTTGCAGTTCATGTTTGTCTTCATTTTCTTTCCAGGGTAAGTTAGGAGTCTTTTTTGTTTTTTCTTAATTGCTCATAGTCATGGATCTAATAATGAAATAATCCTGATGTAGGATCATACTATGGGCACCATTTCTCAACTTCAGGAAATTTCCCAGGGATCCATCAATGAAGTATCCATGGTCTACACCTAAAGATCCTTCCAAAGTTAAAAACTACTATCTGAGATATCCTTTTGCCACACCTGATGATTATGAATGAATGCTGCACAAACATACTGTTGATGCCATCTCCATCTGCGATGAGAATGTGTATGAATATATAGCAGAATCTATTATGTTAAGTTTACACTTCAAGCAGCAAATGGACTTCCTATCTTTTTTTGGATTTAATAATTGTCGTACTTGAACACATACAGCATCAAATCAAGCCTTGAGTTTAGTCCTAATCTTTGGCTGGAATTAAATACAGGAGAAAATAATAAATCAATTCAACTGATTGGTTGCAACTTCCGCCTGTCTCTAATCTTGCTAATGCCACAACCAGCAACTGATACTATTATGTGATTTTCTTCCCATAATTCGTTTGTTTGGAAAAATGAGAAATGCCTTTAATTAAATAAAACTTTTAAGTATGACAAAAAAATCCTAAATTTTGCTCAACTCGAACTTAAAAAGGTAACAATTAAATACTCAAAGTTTCAAATTTTTTCAATTATAATCCGACATTAATATCTCCGTTAAATTTGTTGAAGTGACTTGTCACGTGTTCAAAGATCCTAAACACTTATATACATTAGACTTAATTAAGTTTAACTAAACTAAATCATTCAATTAAACTAATTGATTAAACATAATTAAACTACTTCATATACGGCTTTGCAAGTGTAATTCTGTCAAATTCTCTGCAAGCGTGTCAAAGGTTGATGTCCCTGAAGAATTATGTTCCTCTAGCTCAAGATACTCGTAATTTCCTATATGCTATCTAATTGCTTTTTTGGTCGTGCAGCCCTATTTCTAACTTTTCCTTCTCCTTTTGCAAAGTGATAACATTTTCCCTCTCATTTCTCATATCTCTATCAATCGTTTGGATATCAAATTCAGCCAAATCCACAATCAGTCTTCAGAAAATTGGGACATAATTATCGCATACTTTCCCTTCCACATTTAGATTCTCGAAGTTCCTCACACACCCTTATCTATGGTCCTGGCATATCAAGCACCTTTGGTACATTCATGACTGGGCCAAGCCCACGTCTGGATTATAGAAATGGTTACATAGTAGCCTGCTACAAAAGCAGCCATTGCCTACCACTCGTTTTCCATGGCTTTGTTTTCTATCACCTTCCATTGATTTTTTTTTAAAGAGTTCTTCGCTTTCTGCTACAAAAGCAGCCATTGCCTGCCGCTCGTTTTCCTTGGCTTCGTTTTCTATCACATTCCATTGATTTTTTTTCAAGAGCTCTTCGCTTTGCTACCAACCAACTTAACTTCCTGATTCTTCAACACCAACCACGTTGATCCAAGTCTACACACAAAAGATGTCACTTTGTTTCACTTCCAATGTCTACTTACCTTTTTCTTCCAAGGTCCAAGTCTATAAGCCCTGCTTATCTTCTCAGTTCATTAATCCAGTTCAGTTAAGTTTCCTTTCTTCGGTAAAATTGTCCCAACCCTCCATCTTTTCTAGACAAACACTCAACCCTGTTGTAGCTTCAACAGCTACCGAAACAGGAGCTACAGTTTTTGAAAAGCCCATACCTTCATTTAGAAACAAGAACCCTAAGGATATCAACCTTTTGGTGGTTGGTTCAACTGGATACATAGGGAAGTTTGTAGTTAAGGAATTGATCAATAGAGGATTTAACGTTATAGCCATTGCGAGAGAGAGGAGTGGGATTAGAGCTAAAAATAGTAAAGATGAAACCTTGAGGCAGCTTGAAGGAGCCAATGTATGCTTCTCTGATGTGACCCAGTTGGATACACTGGAGAGATCATTGGACGATTTGGGTGTTCCAATCGATGTTGTAGTGTCATGCCTCGCTAGTCGTACTGGAGGTGTCAAAGACTCGTGGAAGATCGACTATGAGGCAACAAAAAACAGTTTAATTGCGGGAAGGAATCGCGGAGCTAAGCATTTTGTGTTGTTATCTGCAATTTGTGTGCAAAAGCCTCTACTTGAATTCCAGCGAGCAAAGCTGAAGTTTGAAGCTGAATTGATGAAACAAGCTGAGGAAGACAGTGAATTCACATATAGCATCGTGAGACCAACAGCATTCTTCAAGAGTTTAGGGGGTCAAGTTGAGTTGGTTAAAGATGGCAAGCCTTATGTGATGTTTGGTGATGGAAAGTTGTGCGCCTGTAAACCGATCAGTGAACAGGATTTGGCTTCTTTCATGGCAGATTGTGTGTTGGAGAAGGATAAGATGAATCGGGTGTTGCCGATTGGTGGACCTGACAAGGCATTGACTCCAGTTGAACAAGGAGAGATTTTGTTCAGGTTAATGGGGAAAGAACCCATGTTCTTGAAAGTGCCGATTGGGATAATGGATTTCGCAATTGGGGTTCTGGACTTCCTTGCAAAGATCTTTCCTTCCATGGAAGATGCAGCTGAGTTTGGGAAAATAGGCAGGTATTATGCAGCTGAGAGCATGCTGCTTTTGGACCCTGAGACGGGGGAGTACAGTGCTGAGAAAACACCAAGTTATGGAAAGGACACACTAGAAGATTTCTTTCAAAGGGTGCTTAGGGAAGGTATGAGTGGTCAAGAATTAGGCGAACAATCAATTTTCTGAGGTTAAAGAGTCTGACCAATTTTGTACTGCTACATAAGTAATACAACTATTGCATAAATCAAAGATTTTTAGCTTACTAAGTTGTTAAATCCAAGATTTTGTGTAGTGATCGGACACTCGATTTCCTTCAACAATCATAATAGCAAAGGGACATTCATTTAATGCCAATAGGATATGGAAGTTCAGTTGGCCGGCCGCCCTACTACCAACCGCTAATTCTGATTAGGACGCAGGACAGTGCTACAGATACCTAATCTACTGCATCACTATAGAAATACTAGTAGAAAATAATACCATATACTGTTAGTAAAGCCTTAATTCCATGTAATACTTGCTACTCATCCACATCCAGGAACGATGCTTAAATATTTCTCATCAAGAACAGCAAAGATCAAAACGACAAACACTTGGTTTAAATCATGACATGTTATTGTAACGCCCACCGAGACAGTCCTTTGGCAAGTCATCAGACGATTCATTTATTAATTAAAATGTTACCACATGTATCACTGAATTCTATAAATAAATATTCTCAAAAGGTAATTGGTACATTAACGGACATAAAAAGGTACCCCGTTCACCCTTGACAGAATTCTCGGGGTTTTCTTCTGCAAAAGTATGACGGCCTAGTTCTCAAACTATGTAAATCACTTGATCAAGAACCGCTTTAGTCAAAACCACGAGTACAAAATTGATGGAAGCTAGCACTCGAAGGACAAATTGATGCTTTGCATCGAAGGAATTGGAGCACAACCTGCTCAAAATGATAATTTTGAGCCAATCAATACATGCAGTTCCTCCCAATTCCACTGCTCAAAGTTTGGGTAAAGGACAGCTGCCCCAACAGCCAATGCCACAACTGTCACGGCCATCCCTGTCAAGCATCCGTGTCCACGGGATACTTTTCCCAAAACTGCTTTACAGTACTTGTCTGCATCCTTGTAGAGTGCTTGGTGAGCAACTTCTGATCCACTAGTTAGTGCTTTCTCATTCTATAAAGCAAACGTGGATAAACCAAGAATGAGTAACAAGAATTAGTCCGTTTACATCCAACAGTAAAGGTCAGCATGAATGAAGAAATTAGGAACTACCTTCTGCCTGAAATTCTTCAGAGTTTCCCTAAGAGGATCAAAAGGAGCCAGTTTCACAGAGAGCTCCTTCCATTCTTCAGATAATTTTTTCAGAATAGCAATACTAGCTTCCAGATTATCTTGATAAATATTGCCCTGATTTCTCCAAATTATGACAATACCAAGGTCAATGTTACATGGTGGAGTAATTAAATACAGAAACTGCAAAAGCACAGCTCATAACAGGTCCAGAACAACTCACCCACTGCTTGTAGCAATCAGCAGTTTGGGTAAAACACCAGATGGAAACACCAGCAGCTTCTTTAGATAATTCAGGAATGCCTGACAAATTCATTTAAAAAATCAATATATTTCCATTCGGATCCACCAAAAGAACAGCAGAAACCAAATAGGTTGAGTTTCCCACCTTCTCCTGCCGCTTTAACTGTAAATGTCAGAATCTGTTGTGCTACTTGTTTCATTGCTTTACTTCCAACAGAGCCAGCAAGAGATACCTCCCTTAGAGTGGGATATACCGCCTCAAATCTCTCAGTAGCCTGCACACGCATATCACGTCCAGAAGAATATGAGCAGAAAAAACAATGTCTCTTAGTATATACAATACAGATACTTGTGTCACACTCACTTTTACTCTAGCTGAAGAAGCAGGAAAAGTAACTCGCATCAGGATCTCCAATGCAGAAGGAGGCATCAAGCGTTCCCCCTTTCGAACAGCACCATTTACCAAAATAGTTCGGGCCTTAGGGGAAGACAGAATCCTAAATCAAAAATAACAAAAATTTCAATTTTCAAACTTTTGCTAATATTGGGAAAAGGAAAAGAAGAACACCGTGGAAGTTGCATACTTCTCAACCAACTGTAAAATTAAATCTCTGGACTGCGGATTTGAACCTTTTCCACTGACTATAGGCAAGAGGTTATGAGACCATGAATACAGTCCCACAGCCAGATCTCCTTGCGAGGCCTAAATAAAAGAATGCAGTCAATGCTTGTAAAAAGGTGATCATAGGCACTCATCTTCCAAAATCCAAAATCTTCTATGTCACTCACATACCTGTGCTACCACCCATACAATAACTGGAAGTTTATCTTGTCCTTGATACTTAGAATTGTCCCTCAATGTTGTTAAGATGTTAACTAAAGCATCAGGTTTTCTACTCAGTACTATTGCAAGTACAGCAAAGATTGCAACCTGTCATTTCAAAGTGATGTCAACTTCATAATGGTTAAATGACTTACTTAGGATCTTAACTATGATAAACATGTAAAGAGGAAGACAGAGGTGATTCAAAAGAACAGTTCATGAGCAAAGTAATGGAATAAGGACATGCATATTGAAACTTTTGAAGTACAAAAGAGAGATGACACAGACAGAGAGAAGCAATGAGACTGCTTTGCAAGTAAAAGCTCATAAAACCAATCCTTAAACTAGCCATGTTATTTTTTCTCTTTTCAAACCATAATTCTTGAAAGCCCAAGAAAATGCCAAGATTGTTCATCAATCATTATAAGTGATACTATGAAGCAGAAGTACGAGCAGAAGCGAGAGAATATGTGAATCATTATATTTGCAAGACACAAATTAAGAATCAATGCAATCAGCAAATCACTGAACCTATAGCACCACCAAGACAAAACAAGAAGCATGAGAAATCAAGGGGCAACAAGGATTCGTTGCACAAAGTTTACCTGTGACTTTGAAGAAGATTGTTGCACGCTCTTTTTGGAGCCCTTAGAACCAGCTTGTTGAGCAGCCAAATCTGCTAGTATGCTGTCTAAAGCCCATATGACAAACGAACTCAGAGACTCAATTGAGTGGTTATTGACCCAATCAGCAGATGTTTTATAAACTGAGTCAGAAATATGAGACAGGGGAATCTGCAGGAGAATGAACTAGCATATTGGTTTTGAGACATTATGAGGTCAATGACTAGTAAAATCGTAAGAGATGCCATCCAATTGAAAGAAAAGGGCAATGTAACAGTTAATTAAAAAAACACAAAGACAAACGGCCAAAACATGTTTGAAGACCATAGATCAGGTGAGCCTTGAGTAAAACACAAACTCTATCAAAAGGTGTGCCTTGAGTAATGACAAATCACATGCAGGAAAAGGTCAATATAGTAGCAGTCATATAATTAGCAACCATGGTCAAATTCAATTTGTATGTGAGAAGCGATGCTATTCATTCAAAGCCTTCATATGAGAAATAATCAGGCAAATGCAATCGCATTTCCCATCCCTCAAAGCATCTACCGATGAGGCAATTTCACCAATTAAATGCTCAGATTGCAAAATTGTAAGACATCAATACTAAAAGTCAATACACGTACCAAATCCAACATTAACAATGCAATTCAACACAATTACAGTTGACAACAACTGATTAAAATCTGACATAATCCAAGCCTCAAAAGATCTAAATCATAACTCACCTCGGCTATTTTTGCAATCGTACTCTCTCTGAAGATTTTCATCCACGGAAACTGCGCAGAACTCACTGCCGAAAACGCCCTTCCGAAATAATCAGCAAATCTCATAAGTTGTATCTCTTGTTGTCCCTCATAAGAGGCCTAAAGAATTTCAACAATATCGAATCTCAACCTCAATCACTTCAAAATTAAAAAAAAATCCAAACAATAACTGACAAATACAGACCGAAATTTCCGCAAGGAACGCGGCGAGATCTGCCGCGTCGATCTTAGCAGCGGCTTCGGCCACCGTGACTTTCGGCTTCTTCTGCTTGGGCTTCTTCTCCCCAACCTTCTCAATTCCTTTATCGCCCTCGCCATCGTCGGTCTCCTCGTCGTCGTCAGATCCGTGCTTTGCTGTCACTTTCACGCCATTAGCGGCAGCGGCAAAAGAGGTTTCAGCGGCGCGCTGAGCTTCGAGGATCCGGCGGTGTCGATCCTCCGCCTTTTGCTCCAAGAAGTGGAAGACGTTGGCTTTGTCGACGGCGCCGTCCACTCTCGCCGGATTGACGAACGCGGATGAGTCTTCAAGTCTTTGTTTGCGCTGCTTCTTAGTGTAGGTGACCTTCTGCCAGCCCTGATCGACGGCGGTAGGGTAGGTATTGGAGGCGGAGAGTGAGTGATCTTCGCCGTTGTTGGTGTTCATATTGGCCTCGTAAGACTCCATCTTCCTTCGGTTTCTGTTCTCTGTAGCCTTTCTGTAATTTTTCTTCACTTTTGGTATATAAATATATAATACGGTTTCTAGAGAGGACAAAAAGAGATATATATGGATTGAGAGAGAGAGTGGGCGAGGTGGGGTATGGAAAGACGGAGAGATGAAAAAGAATCGTATCTCGCTGACTAATGTGTTTATCAACGAAAATTTAGACTTCAGTTACGTTTGACATTTCTTTTAAGAGTTTAAACTTCGAAAAGAAGATAAGATAATTTGGAAAATCTTTATTCAGTTGAAGATTTTCTTTTTAATTGAATTTTTAATCAACATATATACTGTACAAATTATTTAACTTCCAAATTAATCATACATTTATCTTTTTGTCCCTTCACGGGAATAGAAGGGAAAACGTGGGCGTCTGATGGCTTTGTGAAAAGTTACTCCTCTTTTTATGCTCATCGTTATCCTTATGTTAGCTTTATGAAATAATGATTTGCAATTTAGGGGCTTTACAATTTAAGGATTTTCATTTACTGGGTTGTTAAGAGTTCACTTAGGAGATTTCGATTAGAATTTTAATTAGGAAATCTTTTATAAAGTTTCAATTAGGTTATTTCATTGTTCACCTATTGTTGTTCTTATAGGGTGTAATGAAATTTGAAGTTGGAAATTACCTTTCTATCCCTTCAAAGGAAATGAACTTCTGGTGTGCCCTTTGTTTTTTTTTTCCTTGATACATCATAAATGAAACAAACAACTAAAGACTAAAACCAACACCAATCAAATCCTTCTCAAGAAGGCCGATAGCTCTACAGGACGAGAATCTCATATTGAACATCCAAGATTCCTATTTAGCCAAAAAATTATCACAAAAATTTGCCTCACAATAGATATGTCTGATATGACACTCCCAATTGCACGTGATCAGGGCCCGATAATCTTCCACCAGAGCTCCAAACGGGTGGTAACCCGAGCTAGATGAGTTAATAGATGGCAAGTTAAGAGTCAGACTCTAACCCCACTCGATAATAACCTGCATCCCAAGCAAACTGAAACTCCTATCGAATTGCTTGAAGTTATATATTAATGATTGAACACCATCCCACTTTAAAAGGAAAAGCCAACAAGCAAACACCTCTATGATCCCATAGAATCCCTCCAGTAGTAGTCTCCGCTGGATTACCACAAAAGCTCCCATCAGTGTTTATTTTAATCCATCCAAATTTAGGAGGCTCCCAAGAGACCAAATGATGGGCACCAGTATAGTTTGACCTAATGTCTTGAAGAAACATGTTCTCCATGGCCAACTTGTGAATATATTGGCACTGCACTAATGGGGAAATAATCTCATTTTGAAATATAAGGGAAATTCTTGACTTCCAAATAACCCATAAACAGCTCACAAAATTGATCATCCAAGGCAACACAGTAGGCCCAAGTTGACTGTTGCACTCTAGATTCCCCCTAATCCATTCCTGCAGGTCCATTATATTGAAGTTTGGATCACCAAACCCATGAAACATTTGTTAAATCTCTCTTGTATAGGGACAATCACGTAGTACATGCATGATAGTTTCGGCTCCCCCCTCACATCGAGGACAAGTGTCATTTTGTCTCAAACTTATGATGTCTTAACACATTAGTCATAAGTTTCCTATGTAAGATCAGCCATAAGAAGTGATGAAGCTTAGGTAAACATGGAATCTTCCATATTCTCCTCCAATGACCGTTCAAAGAAGACGAAGTCAAGCCTCGCAAAGCTTTAAATGCTGATCTAGAAGAATAAGTCCCAGTAGCACTTTTGCTCCATATCAAAGAGTCCTTCAACTCCAAAAATCTTGGAATAGGGATACTTTGGATCTGTGCAATAGCCTCTGAAGGAAGCAAATTCTCCACAATAGAGAGATCCCATGTCTTAGCCTCTGAAATCACATCTACCACTTTCAACATGATCAAGTCCCCCAATTCAGCAGTATTCAATGATGTGCCCAAAGGATAATCACCAACCTAAGGTCCCTCTAAAAAGATATCTTTGACCCATCACCCACTTTCCATATCATGAATTCTGAAAGATGCTCCATGCTTTTTACTATACTTTTCCAAAGGGGAGTGATTAAGCCCAAGTTTATTATATAAATTGGCTACATTTTCATGGCTATTAATATACTTTTTGACTCTTAATTCGTAATTTTGTGCTTAAATTAGTCCCTTATGGTGAGCTTATATTTTATGCAATTTGGTAGTAAAATTGTTGCAAATTGACATTAATTGCATTATAATTTTTCTAAGGACAATTGATACTGCAAATTGTTATTTCATATTGTAGGGAAAAAGGAGTCAAAAGGATCAGGAAGTCAACAGGACGTCAGCTCCTTCACACATGTCGCGGCGCATCAAGAAGAAGACACGTCGCGGCGTACTCGCCGCGGCGCATCATCACGCAACAACGCACCGCAGCGACGATTAATTGTTCCGCCGCGGCGAGTGATCCAAGAAGCACATGTCGCGGCGCAGCTCCTTCCTCGTCGCAACGAGCAGTCGAGTATCCGGACATTATTTGGAAAAATCTCTCACTGTACTGACCCGACCCGTGACCCATCCTTTAAAAACTTGCCGAATTAGGTTATCCAGAAGGAGAGAAGATACATTAAAAAAACACACACACACAGAAGTCATTCGGCGGAAGGGAGAGACCATCCGACACTTCACCACCATCATCTCCGTCTGCGACCATCATCTACCATTCCACCTTTCATCCACGATCTTGCTTCTCCACCGCCGGTCTTCATCTCTACCATGGGTGACATCGGAGCTTCAGTAGTGATGAGGATTTTCGAAGTCATGCACGGCTAGGTCTTTCACCCTCTTGAAAATGTAGCAGCGGCTTGAGTTCATGGGCTTCAAAGGGGAGTAATCTGACACTGTCAAGGTTTAATTATATTATTGTAAATCTCTGAGTTAGGGTTTACGGTAGTGTAGTTAAATTAGCTTGGTTAGAGTTTAATC
>JAOSBL010000210.1:7828433-7838634 GCA_027568915.1 Erythroxylum roraimae
TCATCACCTCATATTGAGGAGAAATTGGACCTTTTTATTTATAGAATTGAAGTATAGTATATCAAAGCTATCTAGATCTCCTACAACTATACTCTAGGTCTATTTTTCCACCTTTTAGGAAGAGAGGGTAAGAAGTAGGAAAAGGAGGGAAGTCATCTTGCTCCAGATGCGCCTCAGGAACAACTACCAGAGATGGGGTTAAGGATGAGGGTCCTATTGACATTTTACCAATATCACTATGTTTTTAAGACTTAAACCAGGTGAGAAATTTGAACCAAGGAGTGATTTACTTAAAAAGGTAAAACTTGGTTTAAACTGGATGAAAGTAACAGCAGGTAGTTTGAGAAGGGAAGAAAGTGTGGAGAGCTAGCTTCCTGATGCCGATTTGGAGGTGACATCGATATTGATGACTCGGTTAAGCATTCCTTCTTTGTATTTGTTGTTTCTTTCTCTCTTTAGGAATTGATTGTGTTATCCTATATGTATGGATTTGGGTTTTGTGTATGAATGATCAGATTTTAGTTATCGTTTGATTGTTTGTGTATGAACCCATAGCTAGAATTTCAATATGATCCATAATTATTATATTTGAGATTCATTTGTAGCGACTAATGGTTCGTAATCATTAGGGATAACATAAACTAGGTTAATTGACCCGAGCGTATGTGGTTATTGCTTAGATTGGTCCATTTTTCTCACTTATAATGCGGTTGTCCAGATGAACTTAGAGAGCTTATTCTAGGTTTTCTAATAGTTAGGGTTAATTAAAGAGCTTGCTTTAATTAAAATTAACTATGGTCTAAGGAAAAATTGGGATTAATAGAGCTTGTTTTTAATGTACAACCAATAGTTCAAGGAGAGGTAAAAGAACAACAATTCAACGAAATATGTTTAATTAGGCGTGGGTTGAGAATGAACCAAAGAATTGGACTCCCAACAAATTAATCTCTTTCATCATTTTTAGATGTTTTTTTAATTTGTTTTTGCTAGTTTAGTTTCTTTTTATTTTCTTGTTCGATAAACCAACCAAACCCCCCTCAAAACCTAAAAAACGATTAATCATTTCAAAGGCTTTACACACACTTTCTGTATGATCGACCTAGACTCACCACTGCTATAGTAGTAGGTCTAGTTTATTTTGCATAGCGTTACGACACGCTACTGTCATGAAGTTACCTGAACTCTATCCTTATAAAGGAATAGGGGAGTAAGGTGGAAAACAACTCTGAAAAAATCTTGAACTCTTATTATATACATGTCAATATCTACCATTAATCAAGCAAGTCACTTTAGCTTTAGCAAGTAAGAACATTATAATATTATCACAGTTGGGGAGTAAGTTCAGAGGACCTTTAACACTCTAACTCTATCTATAACCAAGTTTTATTTCCATTTCCCACATTTTATTAAATCTATAACTGAATGGTTTCCTTTTGTTTTAGAATTTAAACAGCTCCATAATGCATATACTTTAGGTTTAACTATTCATATGCTAGCATTCCTCAAGAAATGTTCATGCACTCATTTAACTGATAAGTATTCTTCACTATTGAAAATTCTCCAAAGCCTTTTAGTCATCATTAGCCTATTTACTGAGATGACAAATTTGATGCCTAATCCCCCTTTAAACTTACGTAAGTAAATATATTTCCACCTTACCTTTGCAAAAGGTTTAAAGAGCTCATTATTAGTCTAAATAAAACTTATAAGTATTTGTTTAATTTCCTTACATAAATTCTTAGGAAAGACTATAGGAGCTAACTAGAAAACATATAAGTTAATGAGCATATAGTTGATTTTACTAGAATAAAGCATTTAATGATCCAATCTCTAATTATTCTTCTTATCACATAAAACAACCCTTCGAAATCCATAAAAGAGATTATCTTTGATGAGGTAGTTATCCCCAAATAAGTAAAAGATAGAGACTCAAGAGATAGGTTAGAGAGTGAAGCAAGATCGTCGGCTACATAAAAAGTTTTGATTGAGACTATTAAGTAACCCTTTCTTCATTGATGGTCAGTCCTGAGATGACACTAAATTTATCCAATGATTTTAAGAGCTAAGTGACATAAGGACATCGACACCATAAAATCGTATCAAGTCATCAACATAAGCTAAATAGGTAATTGCCAACTTTTAACATTTTTTTTATAAAACTTAAACTTATGCTCCACACTTAAATTTTTTAGAATGATTCAGGATAAAACTTCAATACAAGTGGTAAAGAAGTAAGGGGAAAGTGTATCACTTTATCTTATGCCTTTTAAACCCCTCAATATATGAAAGGCTTCACTATTGATAAGGATATCATATGAAGTTATAGTTAAACATTGGCTTATCAAGGAGATGAAAGTAGTAGGAAAGCTAAATGCCTTCAGAGAATGAAGTAAAAAAGCCTAATCCACCATGTTAAATGCTTTCTTATTTCAATGTTGAAAGCATAATTGGCTTTAGAACTCTAAAAATAATAGTTTTTGAAAAATTATTGAGGAAGCATAATACAATCTCCTATGCTCCTACCTTTAATAAATGTAGCTTATGATTGACTAATAAAGGAGAGAAAAATATGTCTGATTGTATCTATTAGTAGCTTAGAAACTATCTTGTAAAATGTGTTATAACAAGATAGTGGTATGAATTCCTTTAAGGAAGCATAGATAGAAGTCTTAGGAACTAGACATAAACAAGTTTTGTTTTAAGTTGAAAGCATTATTTAACTAAAGAAGAACTCTAGTACATCTTTATATACATGAGTATTAATGGAATCTAAAGACTTTTGGAAAAAATAATCATTGAATCCATCTAGTCTTGGGGCTTTGTTGGCGTTAAGAGAGGATATCATCCTTTGAGAAAGGCTTTGAAAGAAATTCTGATTTTTGCTTGTTAAAGCTCTAAGAAAAATTGAGTTGATTGATGAAGGAGAAGAGATTCAAGGACTTGTGGATCCCAACACACCTTGAAATTAATCTTTTCCATAAGTAAAAGTGTAGCACCCCACTCTCGCAAGACAAGTACTCGACATCCTGAGTGATGTCCGAGTACATACCCCGCAAGGGTGGCATGCTAGAACAGTCAAACACTCAAAACTCAGTACAATTTTTTTTTCAAAAAATAGCACAAACGTAGGCGAAAATTAATAATCAAAATTCAGCCCATACGTTTATTACATAACACCAAAATCACAATTATTATTACACTTTAATCAGTCTAATTTACAAAACATTTCCAATTTCAAAAGTTATTACATGCCGAAATATTCAAATACACATTGTACAAAAATTGCAGAATACACAATTTGATACAAAAATAAGAAAAAAAATGCAGACACAAACTGATCCCGACCTGTATCTCTTACTCGAATGCGGTGTCTGTACTCCCGTTAGCCTAACGGGATAACTCTTTTGAGCCTGAAAAATATTACAAATTTTGGTGAGTTTTGCAAACCCAGTGAGTGACCATCCTCGATGGCTCGCTCAATCACATAACACATATAATTCATATATTCACATAATTCACATCATTTCATTAATAATCATATTGAATCACATAAACTTGATCAGTCATTTCACATTTTACATTCAACACATATCACATTCCGAAATCATTCAAACCATTATAATCATTCATATGAGGCATATGCAGTGCATATGAGACTCACTTTCAATTTGTTATTTTGTTGTGACCGAGTGCCTATTTACTAGCTCATATCCCTTAGTGGATACTGAGCTGTATCAAATAATGTCCCATATCCCTTAGTGGACACCGGGTACATTCATAACTGAGCCCGAGGCCCCTTTTCACTTTCTGAGCTTTAAGCTCTTTTTCGGTGGCGACTCTGGTCACAACTGCCTTTATCTTTTATACATTCATGTAATGAAATGCATCACATTCACATATTTTCAATCAGTCATATGATTTCAGATTCACAATCGCTTTCACATTCATCATCGGACATTGGTCCAACATTCATCAATTAAGTTGAGAATACATGTATTTCTTCTCATTCACATACAAGTAGCACTTCCTTATCACATTTATGCATCAAGTCTCGGACCTTCATTGACTGGCATCAACATAAGCAAATCGCATTCATATCAATTATATTCACATTGCACAATAATCATAACCGTAGTCATTCAAGGTAGAAATTGAAATTAGAACAAACACTAAAAGTAAGACCATGTAGGTCGACTCACGGCACGCTCCAGATTAGCACTAGCTTCTATGATCTGGAAATGTCTAAATGTGAACGTTTAACCTGCTCATCACAATTATGCAATACACATGTTACACACATATTAATAATTGCACAATCACATAATATTCAGTTTTATTCATATATAAGTGTGTAATGTATAATGCAATGACAATCCCTGGTCTATTATCCAATTTCACATCTTATTCTCATTTTCATTTCATAATTCAATCACTCATCATTTATTTTCTTGCATTATGTAGCCCCCATAATAACAATTTCTCATTCACTTTAACTTGATACCCATTACTCCTCTCCTTTGAGTCACAACTACTATCATATGAATATCTTTATTTCCATTACACACATATTTTTGATGCTTTAATACCAACAATTCATTCACTAATGTTATTCTAACATTATATAATCATACAAGATCCAAACTCTCATTCTTTCTTATAAATTCTCCAAAATTCCAGACCTTCAGGTCTATTTTTCATGACCAATTAGACAATGAGAATGAAGTAATTTGACGATATTCTCTTCTAAATAATTTCTCTCCTATCTTTTAAGTTTCTAATGACACCAATATAATTCAATTTGGTTTAGTAATCTGAAAGTTATACCCCAAATAGTTTCGGACTGTTCTTATACTGAAATAGTATCCTGTACCCAACTTTAATTCAAAATCTGGAATTCTAGAGACATAATTAAAATTCAATTTCTTCAAAAACTTTGTAGCCTATGTCTCTAGTTTACTCCAAATAAAAAATAATTCCATTTGGATAACTATAGAAGAAGTTATAGGCAAAAGAAGGAAGGATGTTCGGGGTGCAAAAAGCACGATTGTGCACTTTTGAGTTGTTTAACCCAACTAAAATTAAGTCACGACCATGCAACATCAGTGCATGGCCGTGCATTCCAAAGTAACCAAGTCACAGGCGTGCAACCATAATGCACGCCCGTGCACACCAACAAACAAGTCACAGCCGTGCATCTTTAACGCAAGACCGTGTACACCCAATCTCCAGAACCAATTTTTGTCCCAGTTTTATCACTCAATCTCTTCCAAATGATTTCATATGGTTATGATTTTTGATGGACATGTATAAAAATGTGTTTCAAATCTATTGGTTCAAATCCCATGTCATTTGGAGGTTGGAAAAAGAAGATATGGCCAAAAGATCAAAGGATGTTTGAACTGTCTCCAGCCATAGAAGTCACGGTTATGCAGGAGCACAATCGTGAGTTTCTAAAGCATTTCAAATGTCATGATCATGCAGGAGCACAATCGTGACTCTCAAACTTTTTAGAAAAGTCACGATCATGCAAAAGCAAGATCGTGCTTGCATGATCGTGACTTTTTCCCAGTTCTGTATAAATGCTTTTCTTCCTTCTTCCTTCTTCCTTCTTCCGAAACCTCAATTTTCTTCTTCTTCTTCTTTCATTCTTTTTCTAAAACCCACCCTTTCTAATCTATATTTTCCCTTAATTTCACTTCATTTTCGACTCCCATTTCAGCTCCAAACATTCAAAAACAGATCAAAAACCATGAATCAACACAAACATAAAAAATTGAATCTTATTCACGCATGTTTTGTGTTTTTCCTTCATTTTTCTGCAATTCCATTTTTACGCATTTTCTTCACTTTCTTCTCAAGTTTCAGTTTAATCATTCATTACTCATATCCAAACACCGTCTTACATCTATTTCTTATCTCTAAACTCATTAGAGTTCATTTCTAAAAACACCAAGAAATTTGCATGAACAATAATGAAGACCAATATACACGTATATCAACAGTAACAAAAACAGAGCATACATCTTTCATATCTCCTAAAATTTCTACACGCTTTTCATTCTTACTTTCATCAATCTATCACACCCAAATATCATTTTAACATTATCATATGACATATTGATCATCAAATATGCCAATATAACACATATGGCATAACCAAAAAATTCCTCACTCATTTTTCAACAAATATGTATATTACTATGTTATAACCATTTAACAGTGAGCTAATGTGATGCATGTTTCATCTCATATAGCAAGAAAACCCATAAACATGCTTACTTGTTTAAAACTCCAACTTTTCAAAAATCATATGAGCCCTAGCTTTCCTATAACACCCGATCATCATTAGTCGAGAGTTGCAGGGTTAGATATTTCGGTTATAGTGAAGAAGATAACAAAAATGAGGTAGCAAGTGAAAAGTGAGAGTAAGATTTGTGTATTGAGGGTGAGAGATTTCTGAATAAAATAAAGCTTCCAGAAGATGAGGAAAGTCACAGAGAAGATATTTTAAGACAAGAACAACAGTGTCTTGGTCTTTCAAATAAAAAGAACCATGGCTTAAGACTTGGGCACTTGTCCAATTTCTAAAGCTTTAACTAGTTCCCCAACTAACTAGTTCTTATTGAAGTAGTTCCATAACTCCCATCTTTTTATTCCAATTATCAGGAAAATTTTCAATAACATCTTCTCACAAATTCTAAAATCATCTCCACAAATTTCTTCAATAATTTCTAAAATCATCATTAACAATTCTCCAATATCATTTGTTTCTTATTTCTATTTCCTTCCATCAATTCACTCGCCAAGTGGCATTTTTTTCCTAGTCTAACAATATTCAACATTTTCAAAATTTATTCCTAAAATTCACCAAAAATTCAAAATCACTAAACACACTTTCCAATTAAAATTTTCAATACCTATAAACCACAATTTTCAACAAAATAACCTTTCACATATATAAGTCAATTACACCCGGAATGTTAATGAATGCATGTATAGTCATTTTAATATGTGCAAAAATTCAAATTCACGTGCGTGTATGCTAACAATATGCATGAGCATGAAAATGCAATTTTCTTAATCTCTCATTGATCCCGCATGTACCGTATTTTTGGGTTCTAACTCTTTATATAGGAACGGGATGTTACAAAAGGCTCTTTATGCTAAGTGAAAACCATTCCCTTTTCATTTCTTAGATTGGAGGTTCTATTTTATTTTTCTTTTAAGGAGAGATATATGAAAAAATTTAGTGTTCCAATCACCTTCCTTAAACCATAACACCCTGCATTATTAGAGAAAAATGAGCTTTTAAGGCCATTTTATATTCATATAAAGCCTGTTTTTCTTTAAGTTTCAGATAAATGTTTGTAGAACAATCACAAATCTCGTTCTAACATTACATTAAAGATTCCTTAGAAAAATTAATTTCATTTTTTGTAACATTTTGCCGTATTTAATTCTCATAAGTTTCTTGTAAAACTTAAAGGAAGCATAGCCTTGAAATTTAACCTTAATTCCTTATCAATGGCCTCCTAAAATTATTCATCACCATAGAGAAAATTGAAGAACTTAAAAGGTGAAGACCTTTCAAAGTTCCCTAAATGATTATGGATCCATATTAAAGTGTGATTTAAATATAGCGTGAATGTGACGATGAAATAAGCTCTACTATTTTGAAATATCTGAATCTGTTCATATTTCACCATCCCTCTATCTAGTATTTTCCTTATAAATCAAGTTACCTCCTGATTATTGCTCCAAGTAAATAATCTACCAACTGATTTTAGGTTTGTACCCTCAAGATTTAGCATATAAGATCTTATTTCGTTACAACGTTTCCTAAAACACCTTTCTCCCTCAGATTTTGAAGATAATAAAGTAATATTGAAGTCCATAACAAGGATCCATGGTTCCCTCATAGTTCCCTATTATATTAAGTGCTCATTCCTAATGTTTTAAAGTGATTAGCGTTCATTCGCAAACCAAACTATTAGTTTTTCATCAAAAACCATAAGTACACGGGTCGTTACTTGTAGTTAAAAACAGATATCATCCCATAGAGATTGATGTTGGACATCACTTAATTTAGCATAAGCTTTGTTTAAGAAAATGGTTTCAAAGGATTAAAAACTGGAAATTAAATGAAAATTAATTAAACTAGCAATGAACAACTAAATAAGGCAAAGTGCAGTAATTTGATGGCTAAGGTTTAAAATTAGGAGTTTCTCTATCCCTATTTTGCTTTCCTCTTGTGTTCTTGATCCAATTATGCTTGAGCCAAGATTTTCTAATGTTCAATTACCCTCTCTCAAGGCGTAATTAGCTGACCCTAATTGAATGGATTAGAAATAGTTATACTATCTCTAGACTTACCAACTTCTCCTAATCCTTCAACAACATTTTAAGCACTCCTATAGGTGATTTTAAGCAAACAACTAAGATCTCTCTTTAACTATTTGGAAAAACTTGAAAATTTATTAGGTCCATTAGGAGCTAACAGTTGCTACACTACCTAGCTCAAATACCAACACTCACCCTCTCGGTCTATTATATGGTATAAGCACAATAAATATCACAAAACATCTTTCATTGCATCCAAAATAACAAGAGTTCCACAAATGTTGAAGAACAACTCCTACAAAGTATTTATCTACTTATAATCATAAACAATCCAAAAGAATCCATGTTTTTTACACTAAAAGTCATAAAGATAAAAGAATAAAAGCTGGGTAAAGTCAAGAACTCCTTCTCTCTACTTCAAAAAGCTGGAAAAACTCTGGGTCTTGGTGTTGTCACCACTTTTCCAAGGTAGATTTTATGTTTCCTTTCTTTGGCTAGCCTCTAAAAGTCATTTTTCCCTATTTTTGGTGTTGGACCCCGAACCATTTTTGGAAGTTAGAATTATTAAATGAAATTAAACGAGGAATTGGTGGTGATTAATCATGTACAAAGAAAAGGAAAATTCTTGATTGGTGAATGTAGTAAGTTGATGAAGAGTGAATAATTAAGTTTGGTTTTTGATGATTATAAGATTTGTGAGTTAAACTTGTATGTTTAAGGGTACTATGAAATTTATGATGAATAAGTTGGTTGAGTGACCGAACCGAGGTCAAGGCACCACTCCCGTTTGCTTTTTGATTTTGAAGCTATATTTTGTAAACAAAGCTTTAGTTGCATTTTTGGAGCAAAAGTTACTGTTCATGTGGTTTTCTTTGTAATTTGAATTTTTGAGACTTTGATGTATTGGGGCTAGTAATGCCCACTAAAGCTTTTTAAGAATTCATATTTTGATATTAATGAAAGACAATTGAGTTTTATTGTGATTTGCCAATGTTTGTTCTAAAAGCTACTTTGCATTGTTTTGTAAATGTCCATAGAGTAGGTTTTGTGTATGCTGTCCTTTGAGGTAAATTCTGGACTGTGTTAGGCTAAATTGGGCCAAGTAGCCTTCTTGAAAGTTGTAGAGGAAATTCATAGCTTTCCAATGAGGTATAGCATGCCATTTTTGGATGTGGGAATTGGAAGATGTGAATTTTTGAAGTTTGAATGTTGTCTAGGAAAGAAATTTCGGGACAGAAAGTTTGATTGGAATTTTGACCCTCATAGAGTTAGAAATTATTCTTAGGGTCTTCATGAAAGTTGTAGTTTATGTTGTTTTCTTTCCATTGATATAAAGTATGACATTTTTGGACAATGTAGTAGAAAGTTATGAGTTTTGGAAGTTCTGATGTTGTTTAGGGTGACATTGATCAAACAGCCACTTTAAGGTGGATTTTTACTCCTTTAGAGGCTGAATTGGTTTTTAAGTTCTTCATGGGAGTTGAAGAACTTCTTTTTATCTTTCCATTGATACCAAGTTTGTAAAATTTGGAGTTTTGAGTCAAAAGTTATGAATGTTTAAAATTCGGGTGTCGAATTGAAAGTTTTTGTGGCCAGTTGGCGCTCGCGAGGGTGAGCGCTGGGTGATCGCACGGCCACGTTGCGGCCGATTTTTGATTTTTCGCCGATTATGACCTCTCTTCACTCTTTTGGCCATAACTTTTTCGTTCGACCTCTAATTGATCTGATTTTTGAAGCATTGGATTTCTAAGACATCCCTCTATCTCTCCATGAAAATTTATGATTTTTTGAGATCAATTTGAAAAAGATTGATTGAATCAAAGTGAGAGGATCGGTTAAAAGAGTATGAGTTGGATATTTT
>JAOSBL010000210.1:7906041-7919671 GCA_027568915.1 Erythroxylum roraimae
GAATTAAGAAGTTCATAAGTGTATATGATGATAGGAAGGTGATAGGAAGCATGAAAGAGAGGTTTGAGGACTTTGGGAAAGCCCCAGGGTCATTTGGGACCCCTTGGGCAGTGTGTGTCCGTTAAACGGACATGGGAGTCCGTTTAACGGACTGTCTCGGGTGAATTTAGACACTATGGGCAGTGTGTGTCCTAACGGACCCTCTCGGGTGAAAATTGTAGTTTGGCCGATTCATGTCCGTTAAATGGACATGTACTGGAAAGATGATGGATTTTGACAATGTTAGAGGCCGAATCAGGATTTTTGGTCTTAATGAAAGTTGTAGGTCTAGATGTCTTCTTTCCAATGGCATAAAAATGAAAGCAATCCGACATTTGTGGAAAAAGTTATGGCATTTGCTCCAAGAGAGGTCAAAATTGATTTTGGGTATGAACATGGTCCATTGATTGGGGCATAACTCCCTCATCAGATCTCCAATTGAGGTGAATCTTGGACCAATAGTTTCCTAAGACGTGTAGGTATCTCTCCATGAAAATTTGTGTCATTTAGAGTTAAATTGAGAGAGTTTGCATGAAAACATGTGAGAGGTCGGATAGGAGAGCATGTTCAAGATATGAGCACATGTTGGTATTTTGATGATTTCTTGAGCTACAGAACTCCAATGAAGGTGATTCTTGTGCCAAATCAAACAAGAGACATAGGGCTATAATTTATATGAGGAAGCCAATTTGAAATCATGATTTTAAGTTTTCCAAATTCTGCTCACAAGTCAGAGCAATTGAGTTCAAGCATGGTGACTATTTTATGGGGACTCACCATTGATCAATTTGTGAGTGAAGATATGGGATATTATGAGCATGAAAATAAATAAATGATGTCTAATAAGGGTTTCATGATATTATGAGTGATCAAAAAAAATTTTTTACGGCTAATTAGGGTTTAATGGAATAACCCTTCAAGGTAAGATGGTCATTGTTCATGTTTATGGTTTAAGAGTTGGGTTTCGGAGACGGGTCCCAACAGGTCCTGAATTTAATGAGAAAGGATTTCAAAAATGGTAGAAATTTATGTTGTCTTACTATTACAAGATTTTCAACTAATTTTTTGTCAATTCAATGTTTTATTCTGATTAAGAAAGAGTTGAGACAAATGTTTACAAGTGATAAATGAGTTGCATCTTAGTATGCTAGGTCTAATGCTTATAATTGAAGATAATGAATTTTGGTCCAATATCAATTTGTCATTTGAGTTTATGAGCATTTGGTGAGGGTACTTCATCTAGCTGATAGTAATGAGAAGACAACATTGGGTTATTTTTATGATGTCAAGGAGAGAGCGAAGGAAGCAATCAAGGCCAATATGACAAATAGGCCTTCTTTGTACCCCCTTATTATGTAGTCATTAATAAGAGATGGGAAAGATAACTTTACTCTTTGTTGTTTGCAGCTATGACATTTTTAAATCCTAGTGCCTATTTCAAACCAATTTTACAAAGAAAGATGAAGTTAATAGGGGAATATTAACTGTTACAATCATTTTTGCCTATGAGATGATGCAAGATCACCTAAACTTACAAATGGAAATTTATAAGGATGCTTTTAGTGATCTTGGAATGCCAATTGCTATTCGCCAAAGAGACAAACTTATTCTAGATTTAATTTTTTCCACTTCTGTTACTTGTTGAAAATTAATCATCATTTTATTTTGTTTAAATGCTATTTTTGTTGTCTTACAGTTGCTTGATGGGATCAATTCCAAAGTGGTGTTCCAGAGCTGCAAAAGTTTGCAATTCAAATTCTAAGTCAATGTGAGAATGTAACAGGGTATGCAAGGAATTGAAGCACATTTGAATTCATCTATTTCAAGAAAAGGAATATATTGGAACATAAAAAATTGAACAACTTGGTCTTTGTTTGATACAATTTAAAGTTTCAGGAAAGGTATGTTATTATCATTATTAAGTTGGATATAATTTATTGTAATTTTTTAATAATTTAATTTTTACTATTTAATAGGACTCTTAATAGAATAAGTAGTTTTATAGATCCAATTTTCCTTGATCATGTCGATCTTCTGTTAGATTGGGTTTTTGAAGAATCAGGTTTAATAGATGAGAGTGACTTGGAAGACAATCTTGATACAATCAATTTGAATGATAGTGATAGTAAGGCTCCTCTCAATGATGAAAATTTTGTACGAAATAAGAATTGAAGTTAGTTCGATTTAAGCGAGAATTCGATTGAATGAGGTTTTAGGTTTTTATTTCTCTTCTTCTTTTAATTTCACTTATACTTGATATATATGTTAAATTATATATATACAATATAAATATAATTGTAAATATTTTTATTTCATGTTTCACTTCTAATTTATTGTTTCCTTGAAATGAACTCTTATTGTAAATTGTAATTGTTAAAGAGTCATGCATATTATTATTATTGTTGTTGTTGTTGTTATTATTATTATTATTATTTGTTTTGATGTAATTATTATTTATTATATGATAAAATTGTAATATTTTAAATACATTATATCGTTCTTAATTTTATATTGGTATAATGATTAAATGACGTTTATTCATATTAATTATGATTATTATTTATATGTGAAATATGTAAAAAAAATCTTATTAATAAAAATAAATAATTTATTGTTATTTTAAATTTCTATTGTTATGATTTTTGGAGATATGATTATGTAAAATTATATTTATAGAGTACAATATATTGAAATATTATTTTGTAATTTTAAAAAATTTAACAACTATTTCATGAATTTACAAAATTACTTGAAATGATGTGCGGTATTGACTGATAATATTATAGTATCATACTGAACAACATTCGGTAGCATTGTTTTCAAGCCTGGACCGGACCGACTGATTCGACCGGTTTGATCGGTGACCGGCCAGCTATCCGGTCCGGGTGACTCTTAAAAATCAGTCCCTAATTGAACCAGTGAGAACCGGTCGAACCGGTCCTGTTCGACTGGTTCGACCATTGATTCAATAAATTTTTTATTTTTTTATTTTTTATATTATTTGTATATTTTTCTATTTTTTAAAATATTACTAATATTATATATAATTATTGCATAATTATTGCATAATTATGACATCACACCGGTTCAACCACGGTTAAACCGATCAAACGAGTGATTAGTAAGACCTCTGATTCAATGTCCGATCCGAGTTTCAAAACCTTGCTCGGTAGTATTACATGTACGATATTTATAACATTGTTTCATGCTCTTTATTTGATTCCTTGACAGGTGTGTTCACTTTTAACTTTAGCAATAAAGTTACGGTAATGAATTAGTTATATAAGTTATTATTAACAAAAGAGAAAGGTCGACAAAAAACATAGACAATATAAAATAAGAATTTTTTTCTATGTTACGAGGAGCGCTGACCAGATACAAGTATGAACTGTCGTAGTCCTTGTAATCAAAATATTACAATTGCCGGTTCTAACATAAAGTAAAACGTATAGCAGTTTACTTCAGTTGCCAATCCGGCCAATAGGAACCATGCAAGAATATCCATTTGTTCTCCTTTTTGTAAAACAAAGTATCAGTCGCAAACTTAGAAGATGCAAAAGCCAAAATCAGACGCCATTTAAAACAGGAAAAAAAATCTGCAGGCATTTTTGGATGTTTCCAGAAAGATATTTTCCATTTCTAAGATAACATTTTAGTTGTAGGGTTATGGTTTCATCTCCCCAAACTTTTAGCACACGTTCTATCCTCAACTGTATCTGCTGCTTCAAATATCCTACCATTCAAAAACATTGACCAGTCCAATAGAGCCAGCATTGAACACACTACCTATGGCTTCACATTCCACTTTAACATTACCAGTATCATTTCAGAACAACGCAGTGAAAAGCTTCCCAACATCACCAACAGCTAAACCTCTCCAAACCATTCTTATTAGATTCTCATTTTCACTTTCTTCCAGTAAAGTTTTACCCCTGAAATCTTCAAGTACCACTAACTACAATCAAATTGTTGCGGATGAAGAAATGGATAGAATCAGAAGACTCCAAAATGGGTCCGATGTTCGTGGCGTTGCGCTCGAGGGCGAGAAGGGAAGGACGGTAGATCTTACTCCACCGGCTGTGGAAGCCATTGCCGAGAGTTTTGGGGAGTGGGTTATCAACGGTTTAGAAAAGGAGCGAGGACATGGGGTGGAGGATGTCAAGGTGTCGCTTGGTAGAGACCCAAGGGTGTCGGGAGGATCGTTGAGTGCGGCTGTATTTGCAGGTCTTGCTCGTGCTGGATGCTTGGTATTTGATATGGGACTTGCGACCACTCCAGCTTGCTTCATGAGCACCTTTTTGCCACCTTTCTCCTATGACGCGTCAATAATGGTAGGTATTGAGTTTTGTGTAGGATTAGCATGCGTTACATTTCTATGGAAAGGTCTAGGATACTCCGATTTGTCCTAATAAGTTAGCAGGACTTAGAAAACAATATCAATAACAACAGCAACAAAAACATCTCATTACAAAAGGTTTTTTAGTTTGTGAGGATTAAGAGAAGAATATCAATTGTACTTAATTTTACTTTTACATTTTATTAAAAGAACGAGCCTTGAAGTAACGGATAAGATTATTCCTTAGTTTGTGATTAAAAAATTTAGAAAAAAATTATACGGTTGGAGCCTCAAATCTCAAACTACTCTGTACATATAGAAAGGGAGGAAACATATTAAAAGAAAGACACTTAAAATGGGCTATTGGTCTGATTTGTTAAATAAATCCGTAATCAAGCTTTAGAACGAACTTGTAAATATTTAACAATGAATATTGTGAATTTCCTCTAGATGTAATGGCACTGAATGATTAAGGTTTAAACATTTTGCTCATCTTCCACTTAAAGATCAAAATATGAAGGTAATGGAGGAAATTATTTTGTTATATAATTCAACAATTTATAATTCATATAAAAAAGAATTTTCAATTAGTTAAGTCATGACTTCTTGAATTTTTGATAGAAACACAGTAGTCCAACCATACAAGGAATGATTTGCCTAGCTGTTTGATTGAACAACAGCTCGTGCTAGGAGTGGTCAACAAGGCGTTCGCCGTGGAACAATATAGCAATATTGTTTTGAGAAACTAAAGCCTGATGAGCAATAGGATAGGAATCGTAGGTGATAGCATGCAAAAAGTGAACTTGTACATGGGATTCGGGTATTATCTTTTACTGTTAGAATGGGTGCAAGGGTCGATTAGTTTAAGACCCAATTGAACAAGCCCAATCGTTATGTCCGATGCTCTAAGTATAGACAATTCTTCAACCCTGTCCAAATTGTCTTTTCGGCCTTGCCCAAACAACAATCACACGACAGTTCGTGAAATTTGCATTTTAGATGCTTATGTTATATTTTCCCTACATTTTTCAAATGATCTGTTGGCAAACTTCTTTAACTCTAATGAAAAATCAAATCGTTGCTTGACTTGAAGATGACGGCGTCACATTTACCACACACCCGTAATGGTCTGAAATTTTTCACCAAGAAAGGTGGCCTAACCTCGCCGGAAGTGGAGGAAATATGCGATAAAGCTGCCCGTAAGTACGCCAATAGGCTTGCTAAAGTGTCAACATTGCTGAACACTCTACCATCAAGAGTGGATTTCATGAGCATCTATGCCAAGTACTTGAGGGACATCATCAAAGAGAGAGTGAACCATCCTATTCACTATGATACTCCACTCCAAGGATTTCAGGTTTGCAGATCTCTTCCAGTCTTATTATACTTTTGAAAGAAAAGTTAAGTCTAATTTGATGTCATTATTTAAATTACTTTTTCATGCATGTCATTTCATAGGCAGACTAGAATTCATTCCATCGCTATAATCTCTCTTTATGACCGTTCTTTGCAGATAATCGTGAATGCGGGGAATGGTTCAGGAGGGTTCTTCACATGGGATGTGCTAGACAAGCTCGGTGCTGACACCTTTGGCTCTTTACATTTGAATCCTGATGGAATGTTTCCAAACCACATTCCAAACCCTGAGGACAAAACTGCCATAGCATTAACTAGAAAAGCTGTGCTAGAAAATTCTGCTGATCTAGGAATTGTCTTCGACACAGACGTAGACCGAAGTGGAGTTGTTGACAACAGGGGCAATCCTATCAATGGGGACAAGCTTATAGCACTCATATCTGCTATTGTGTTGAGGGAACATCCTGGAACTACTATAGTGACCGATGCACGTACAAGCATGGCGCTTACAAGATTCATCACAAGCAGAGGTGGGCAACACTGTTTGTATCGGGTGGGTTACCGAAATGTGATCGACAAGGGGGTTCAGCTTAATAAGGATGGCATTGAAGCACATGTCATGATGGAAACAACAGGTCACGGAGCTCTGAAAGAGAACTACTTCCTGGATGACGGTAACTCTTACAATTTAAGGACTTACAAAGCTTCATTCATTATTTGGTTGATGGTATATAATTATGCGTTTGTTAACATATATTCTCTGCTAAATAGGGGCTTACATGGTAGTTAAAATTATCATTGAAATGGTACGTATGAAAATAACTGGAGCGGAAGAGGGTATTGGCAGTCTCATAACTGACCTTGATGAACCCTTAGAATCATTAGAACTGAGGATGAATATCATCTCTGAACCCAGACATGCCAAGGCAAAAGGTATTGAAGCAATCGAGGCATTTCGACAATACATTCAGGTATGCATCTATTCATTCAATTACTAAATCTCACTTTTCTATGTTTTCTCTATAATTAAATATATAGGCCAACTGATGTGGGAGGAGGGTCGTTACTATCGTTTTATAGGCCCCGGGAGAAATTAAAAAAAAAGCTCCAATAAATCGACAATATACTTAAGTTTACATATTTGTATGAAACATAAATGACTCAATTTATAAGTCTACATACTCAACCAAATATTAAATAATCATAACATCAACTAATAATATTTTACAAATATCATTAATAATAAAATAACTAAAAATAGTAACAGTAATAACAAAATAGTAATAATAGAAATCAAACAACAATATTAGATTGCAAAACACTAAGAAAATTACACTAACAAATGCACAGAGAATCATAATTTATGAAAAACAATTTCTTCGTGTATTTCTAGATACAAAATCATTAATAATGTTATCAAGATTAATATGTCCAACATATCCTTCTCATTATATAACATAACTACAAGAACACAAATCCAACAATTATTACATTACTTGAGACAAAGTATAATGAAAATTACAATTACAAAAATTTAATTATTTATTAATATTAAATTATTATAAGTAATAAGTAATATAAAAATAAAAAAGAAGATACAAAAATAAATACAATATCATTTAATATAAATGCTATGGTTTAAAATGCTAATATAATGTCCACGTTAATGACGGATTACAAATTAATTATAACATATTCAAATATTTAATAAGTTAAAAATACATTAAAAAATCAAAAACTTTACCTTTAAATTATACTCAGAATTCAGAAGACAGAATCGTGAAATTTTTTGCTGTTAATTTTTGAGTTAAAGTACCTTAAATATATATATTGATAAAAATAAAGAAATTAAAAAATAAGAATATAACCTAAATAATTCAAAACTATTTATAATTAACAAGTTAACGTTAACTTATTAAATGCTAATAATGTTGTAACTCGGTTCTGCAACTATTATTACTTTCAAAGCTTAAGACTCAGATGAAAACGAGTGTTCTGCAACTATTAAATACTGATGACGTTGTAAGCAACGTTTTTTCCGTTAAATGTTTAAGACTCTTTATTACTCACCGATCAACGCCAACATTTTTCCATTAAATACTCGTTAAATGCTTAAGATTCTTAAAAAGCCCCTTTATATGGTGGGCCTGGGCAGGGGAAGGAAGCCTTACATATATTATGTTCTATTGGATTGGATCAATCAAGTTTATTACTCAACATAATATATGCAAGTGTACTTAGGAGGGTAGACTTGAAGGGTGGGAATTGGACTCGTGTGGAGACTGTTGGGTAAGTGACGGTTGTCTTGTTGAATCCAACGACTCTCCGGCCGCCATCGATGCTTACATGTACCGGTATGTCCGCCAAGTTTTTCCTGGACCAACTTGCAAGTTGCCAACTACTTTACTTATACGACAGTTACATGTGTTTATTCGCATTATTTTTTAAATTTTGAAATCATCTAATGCTTCATTTTCAGGGCTCAAGTATCAGACAGAGAGCATGGAGAACATGGCTGGATTCAGCTTAGGCAGAGTATTCACAACCCAAATATAGCTGTAAACATGCAATCAATGATTCCAGGGGGTTGTCAGTCAATGGCAAAAGATCTTAGAGATAAGTATGTCACTTCCTAACTTTACTAGGTTTGCAAACTACTTTTGTGAATATAGGAATAATTTATTGAAATTTTCAGGTTTCTCATCGCCAGTGGAATTGACAAAATACTAGACATCACTCAGATTGACAAGTTTGTCAGAAGTGGGTTAGCAAAATAACGTGGAATTAGTAACTAAAGAACAATCGGTAGGAAATTAGTTAGTTACAATACAGATGATGGGTATAATGTAAAGGATGAGAAGGTATGTGCACTGGGCTTTGTATATCTTCAAGTCCAGCAATTTTTTTTAAACTGAAAAAATTTGAGGGAATATTTTTCCCGTGCCTTTAGCTAAAAGAATGTTGGTATTTTTTAAATTTTAAAATGAGATATGGACTTTATATATATATATGTCACTTCTCAAAAAAACTAAAAATGATTTCATAAAGTGAATAGGATTATAAAATCTTAGTCTGATTGAACATTTGATCGAGTGAAATACTTGAATTGAAATGAATAACGAAACAATTGCATTACTACTAAGGGATTTTAATACATGCAGTGGAACTCAGTTACAGACAATGAGTAAAACAGACTAAAAACTTGTCAAACATGAATCTTAACCTCCACAACGATGTTCAAATGACTTTAAAAGTAGATATGTCCATTTTTATACCTTTTTGGTAGCTACTAAAACCCTTTTTATATTGATTCTATGAATAAGATTATAATTTTATCTCTATAGAGATTATATTTGTGATAGGATTATAAAGATATTATGCAATTTTATTTGATATGTATCATTCTTCCCCACTCTAATTTATCAATCATATCCATAGTTAGGAGTTCCAGAATCAAGTGAAGTTGTAACTCATATTTTTAATATAACAAAATACATTACTACTAAGTTTTCATCTTTAGTGATATTATTAAGTTAAGATATGAAAGATCAAACTCAATAGAACGGTAAAGTGAGAAAAGGAGACAACTGAATCCTTGGAGTAGTCAAGGATGAAGAAAATGATAAAAGTGGAGCATATAGACAATTCAAATAAATAATCAAGAAGAAGAAGGAATCAAACATATCAAGAATTAAGCAACCATTGTAATCCTTCTTGTAACCTTATCTTGATTATTTCAATAAATTAGGAGCTTAATCATTAGATGATCATTTGCATATTGGCATAAGGCAAAATTTATTTTAATCTTTAAACAAACTTTTAGAGAACTTTTTAAATGATTTTGAATCAAAATTTTGTCAAAGGAATGTGTTTTAATCTTCGAAAGAACTTAAGAAATTTTTAAAAACTTATTTTTAAGCATATTTGGTTAACCAATGTATTGGTATGGTCGACTAATAACTCTTGGAAGTTAGTAAAAATGTGTACCATGAGTTGTTTAGCCTATTGATTGATATATTGGTAAATTTCAATATATTGATTGACAAATATGATGTATTGGTCAACCAATATGTGAAGATGCAAATAAGACGAAATAAAAGACCTATAATAAAGTTTTTCATTTGTCAATATGTACCTCACATTTTTGCATATGATTCTCCTTCCTTTCTTAGCATCATATAGGAGTTTTCCATATTATACATATTCTTAGATCTCTTTTATTAATTCGAACCCACCTACGAATATACCCTAGAGAACTAACAAATAATCAAAACCAAGAAAGCTAAAATAAATGTATGAAGGAACTAGCTTGTTGATTATAAAGAATTGAAAACCGAATTCATATAGTATGTGAACATTATAGAGAAAGAATTCTTTAATAAGTGATCAGATCTATTTTCAAGTGCACATGATCAATTATAGCAAGTAAAAAATTATGGAGTATTGATTCTATGAGGATTATACTACTTTTCTTATTAATCCTAACCAACAATGAAATTAAAGTAAATAAGACAAAAGCTTATAAAAGATAATTAACTTATGAAACTAATTAAGAAAAGCAATTAAATAATAAAGAAATCAGTACAACCAAAGCTAGGGTTTTAGGGTTCACTAATGTGGAACTCCAATTAACATGTAATGATTTATTATCAAGGTTGAAATAACAATTAACTTAATGTATCTTAGGAAAACAAGAATACTCAATTAAGGAATTACCACATCTTGCTTGCAATTAACCTAAATTAAACTCTTTAAGCATAATTAATTTATGTATTTATCACCCTAGTTTAGGAAATCTTTTTCTTTAAACTTATTAAGGAATTACCACATCTTGCTTACATAGTTTATGCTTGTGTTATATACATACATTTTTAGATGTCACAAGGATTTCAAATATCAAAGTATCATTAGCTCTTAAAAAGTGACTCATTCATATAACAACTCTAATGGCCCCAATTAGAAAATGGAAAAAGTCCATCATAATATACTATTTATGGTGCCTTAATCACAATAGATAGAAAGACTATGTATGATTTTCTCACAAAACAATATGTTTTTCGTATATGATTTTCTCAATTTACCATAATAAGTAATCAATTCTTGGTTTGATAATAATCAAAAATAAACAAAATGACTATGCATTACTTGTCCAATGCTTGAAAATGATTAACAATCAAGATCACCATACCACATTATAAAAATATCAATTAGGAAAATAACTCACTTCATCATTACCACTTCCAATTCAAGTATATTGCCTAGTAAAAGAGTAGATGAATTAAGAGAACATGCAATTGTGTTTGGTCTCATAAATTTAAAGAGAAAATGGAGAATATGTCAAATACAGGTTTTGGATTCAATCTGGAGATTATGAATCAGATTTTTGGTGTTAGGGATAACATGTGAGTTCATGTTTTAAACATATGATGGTATGACAGAAGTGTTAAAGTGAGAGACATTTCAGTCTTCTCACTAAATAAGGGTTTTCTTTTTTTTTTTTACTTTATAAATGTCATGTCGAGTATACTGTTCAATTTAAGGAATCTAAATGTAAAAAAATTTAAAATTAAGGGTATATTTAGTGAAAATAAAAATTTAAATGGGATTTTTCATAATGAAAAGTATAAATTATGAGTGCTAGCATGCTGATAAAGTTATAATTATTAATTCATTATAATTCCTTTGTTACTTCCTTATATTAGAACTTTGGTTCAATTATAAGATAAAAATAAGAGGCAAGATAAAATTTTTTTAGTTTGAGGGTTAAAGACACAAACAATGCCTCCTCATACTTTACTTGATTTCTTTAAAACTTACAATGGTTTTGTTGAGTTCTTTTGTGTTGTACCGCTATCTTTCACAAAAAGACTGATAAAGATTTTGTTAATCTTGCAGAAATTAAAGATTGTAGCAAGTAAAGACACTGATTATTACTTAGTTTGATAGCTTTAATGCTATCTACATCCAAAGATCCCACAATTGTGGTTTCAACTAGTATGTGGAATTGAGTAAGGTTACAAGAGTACGAATGTTTTCACAACACTTGCAAAGAGTTTGAAACTCTCCTTAGTATCCTATGATAAGTACCCTAGCAACTCTTAAGCCTTTCCCTCTATTCTTGCACTCTCAGATGTTTGATTACAAAGTAGTGAGAATAATGAAGTCTCTTCGTGTATCTTGTCTGATGCTTGTGAACTGTTATATTTATATGAGTTGCATGCAGAGGCTTTCGAGTGAGGCTTGACTAAGTCAGACATGGTGCAGTTGTTCCTCACGTGATCAACTTATGTGTACTCCTTCTACTGTGCGTTTTGAGTATTGTTTCAGATGTGTTGTGTTTCATTGTATAGAAAATGACTGTGTTTTGGCTTCTGACACTTTCCTCTACAGGTGAGTCTCACATGTGTGTGACTTAAACAAAAGACAATGCTTCTGTTTTTAAACCCGAAAGCTTCTTCTTCTTTTTCTTCTGTGTAAGTTTCAGACACTCATCTCACACACACACCTTCTGTTCTTCATCTTTCTTCTGTGTTTGTTTCATTTGAGTGGAGATTGGTGGAGTAAACGTGATTTTCATCACATTTATTCCCTCCTACTCCATCAATCTTCACTTAGATCGTAGATCTGAGAGTGTTTTTGAAATCCAAAAATACCTTAGTTTCACCCAACTTGTGAGATCAGACAAAAAAGACTTCGGTTTCATGGGGCTTCACTTATCTGTAAGTAATCCCTACAGAAAGTGAATTTCTTTTTAGTTAATACCTTTGTTTCGAAGAACCCTTTGAGTGATGGATTTTTATCCCCTATTATTTTCTCCAAATTGAAGAACCATTTCGCGATTCGGTCTCTGACATCTATGTCCTTGGATCTCTTATGCAACACAAGGTCTCTACTAAGGTACAATGCACTCTGACTATCCGTATGTATTACTGGCTTTGTGATATCAATGTTGATTTCTTTCAATATTCCTGATAGCCATGTTAGCTCCTTTACACCTTCAGTGATTGCATAATACTCTGCTTCTGTGGTTGATAAACTTACTACTGATTGCTGTTGTGCTTTCCAACTGATTGTTTTTATTGATAATGTGAAAAAATATGCAGAAATTGACTTTCTTGTGTCCTTATCTGCTGCATAATCTACATCCACATAACCACATAAAGACAAGTAATTGCATTTAGTTAGTTCATCTTTTGAAAAATATAGTCCGCAGTTAATGGATCCAAATAAGTATCTGAGAATAGCTTTCAGCCCTTGCCAGTATTCTAAACCTGGATTGGCCATGAATTTACTTAGTATACTGATGGCATAAGCTAGGTCAGGCCTTGTACATAGCATAATGTACATAATACTTCCAACTCCTACATCGTAGGGATAGTGAGCCATTGCTTTCTTTTCATCCTCAGTCTTAGGAATCTTACTAGACACCAACTATAGGTGAGATCGTAGGGGAACAGAACTAGGCTTAGCTTGTTCCATGTTGAATTGAGCTAAGACCTTTTTGATATAATTCCTTTGAGTAAGACAAAGTTTTCCTTCCCTCCTCTTTTTGATTATCTGCATTCCTAGAAGCTTTTGAGCTTCTCCCAAGTCTTTCATCTCAAAGTGAATGCATAGTTTAGACTTTACCTCTTGAATTTTGTTCAAGTCTTTTCCTGTTATTATTAGGTCATCTACATAGACCAATATGAAGACTACTTTAGTCATTCCTAGATCCTTAAAGTATAGGTAGTAATCATATGAACTTCTGATGAAGTTCATTGTTGGGCCCCATTTTCGGAATCCAACCTTTAACCAATTACCATCGAATCATATCAAAACGACGGAAAACGAAAACGAAAACAAAGTGACGAATCGAAATCGGAACGATCAAAGCGAAACAAATTCTTAAGGAGCCAA
>JAOSBL010000210.1:7928094-7940242 GCA_027568915.1 Erythroxylum roraimae
ATGTATATATAGATAATGATATTCTAGGCGATTTCTTAGGTGATTGTTTCCTACACTCTGTGTATATATTAGTTGTAATACATGAATGAAGACAAGGGTTTTTAACCCTCAAATCTTTACAATGTTTGTATTTTTCATAATTGAAATGTAGAATAACACAAGAGTAGAAGGATTTCATTAGAGGTCATATTGGAAGAAGTTCGCATGGTAATAGATGTTATATTGAAGCCATGTCAGCATTATCAGATATTTATGTATAACTATAAATTGGTATCTAAGTAGTTGTCCTATTATCTATTTGTTGTTATAGTTTATCATGTATGAAGTATGAACATTAAAAGTAAGGAAAATATTAATGTTGCAGGACTACAAAAGCAATAAAAAGAAGTAAAAGTAATATGATAAGAAATTGCCTTTAGTAGAATCACTAAAAACTGTTATCCCAATTGTAATTCATCTATTTGAATTTATTATGAGTTGCAATAATTATTTAATATAGGGTTAGTTGTAAAAACAATATCAAACTTTACTCAATTTTACAATTATAGTCAGAACTTTAAAAAGTGGCAATTGAATACTTAAACTTTTAATTTTTTTCAAATCTAACTCAATGTTAGTATCTCCGTTAATGTTGCTGATGTGGAAATCCATGTAAGAGATAAATTGAAACATGTTTGATCAAAACTTGATTTAATTTTACACATCAAACTTAATTTGAGAACTTACGTCTCTATCTTCCATAAACACATCCACAGACATAGACTCCGAAGTAGTAGATGAAGAGAATCCCTGAAAGTTGCAAGGCTTAAAGGTTACAATGAGTTAAGATAGAAGAAAGTTGACGATTGCGACAAAGATCACAAATGAGTTGGTCCCAAGCAAAAATTCTATGAACCTATTTGTTAATTCACCAGCCTAGATACCTTGATATGAGAATATGGTGAAATGGGTGGTGGCATCCCTGTTTTAGCACCAAATTTTTGACTAAAATGTCTAGCATCCATTTGAGCTTAACTTAATTGTGGGATATCAAGTTGGTTCATTAATTAGAATGGCTACTTTGGAATGTCTAATGATGATTGTACCAAACGAAGATTGAATCATTTGCATAACTTCACCATTACCTTATTCACTATCACTTATTCCGTAATTATAAACCATATTTCAAGCTCAACCACCTCACCTTTCACTAAAATCTAATAAATAAATTAGATTAAACTAAAATCCCACCAAGAATCTTCGACTATTAAACATGCCCATCAAAAGAAATAAGCATAGAGGATCATAAACAAAGAAAAGAAAAAATCTTTCACCATTGAAAAAATAAAGATAACATTTTGCTTTAACAACTTGGCATTTGAAGCTTCACTTTAATCCCTCCTCACCCAACATTTAACTTTATCAATCTGAGATGGAAATGGCAAGATGAAGCTGAAGCAATAGTACCCATCAAGACCGAGCATTCTATTCACTTCCTCAAGTTCAAGTGATTAGTGTGTTAAGTGTAAGAAAACAAACTACACCTCTCTCACTCACTAACTATAATTTCTCCCCCTAAGTCTCTTCTTTACGTGTCTTTCTTATTCCTATAAGGACACAGATTTCATGACATTAGTGATGGATGCATGATATTAAATAAGAAAATGGCATTTGAATGTGTGACAATGAAGAAAAGGTGTAACTAAGAAGAAAATGGGTAAGACAATCTGTGAAAGTCTAACTCCCAAATTAATTTAGGGTTTTACTCCTTTATTTTAATTTTTAAATTTTCCTTAATTTCAATAATTAGTTTAATTAAGCTTGACATGTAAAATTAAATTTAGTTGTTATCAAACATGTTTAAATTTATAAATTGCGTGGCTTTCCACGTTAATAACATTAATATAGATACTAACGTCAAGCTATATTTCAAAAAATTGAAAGTTTGAGTATTTAATTGTCACTTTTTAAAGTTCGAACTATAATTGCAAAATGAAGTAAAGTTTGAGATTTTTTATTTAACCCTTTAATATAAATTACATCCAAGTCATCAATATTCTCAATTTTGAAATTGAACATGGGATGTCTAATCATAAACCATAAGTTCCTCTTAATTTTTTCTTTTAACTTAATATAGGTATACTAGAGGTTCCTTAATTCTTATGGATATATCTAGGTGTGGCAAACTTATATTTCTAGAAAGGGGTTGAATACTCTACTTTTCTCAATGTTATTTTCAAATAAGAAAGATAAGATCACTCTATATCATATTAGTTTTTTCTCAATTTAACTCTTTTTAATTAAAAATAATTATTATAAATAGTAGTTAAAATTTACTTTTCATTGAATATTATATCTCAAGTTATCAAAATTTTCGTATAAAATAGAAATGATAAATATATTTTAATCATTTAAAAGATTGCATTAATATGTGAACTTGGGATCTAAAGTATTATTATATGTCCAAAAAACATCAATACTCTATGAAACAAAGATGAAACTATATGGATACTAGGTTCAAGCTTTTAATGTTTTACATCCCTTTTTATTTATTACAAGCATTGAAAGACCCAATTTATATACTTTTAATCTTAGCTTTTCATCAAACCATATCCTCGTACACCTTTTTTATAAACTTTCATTTATATCTTATTTTATTATTTATAAGAAATTATGTATTTATTTACAAGCTTAAAATATTTTTTCATATTTTCACCCCATGTTGATTTTTAAAACCATATATGTAACACAAAGATGTAGCTTACTTATACAGATAAGTGCTAGCTATATAAAGAAAGTACAATAAGGATAATAATTGTAAATTATTAAAAATATATGATAATAATCTAGTCAAGCTCTTAAGATTGTTGTATGATATTTAGCATATATCTGTGATAACATCCCTTTAGAAGCATATAGTAGAAGAATTGGGAGCTTGTTATGAAGTCACTAAAAGGACATGGTCAATATTACTTTAGTCATGACATTAGCAATTTAAGTATAAGCAAAGATATATCAAATGAGTAGGGCCTTCTTAACTACTAGATCATACACAAAATGGATTTCAATTTTAATATGCTTTATTCAAGCACAAAAGACTAGATCTGTAGAGAGGAAAGTGATACAAAGATTGTTACACCAAAGGGATGGCCTGAGATAGGATAAACTAACCTTTTCAAGTAGTGAAGTGATCTAATAGAGTTTTGCAACGACAAGAGCAATGCTCCTATATCCAGCCTTTATGATAGAACGAGCTACAATAGGTTATTTATTAGCACTATATGAAATAAGAATAGAAATAAAAAGATGTAATAGCCAAAATTTGAGTATCAATCATCAAAATAACTGGCCCAATTAGCATCAAAGTAGGCAGTAAGTGTGAGAGAGGTGGCTTTGATCAAAATAACTGGCCCAATTAGCATCAAAGTAGGCAGTAAGTGTGAGGGAGGTGGCTTTGGTTAAATGAATTTCGTGAAAGAGTATGAATCGTTGATAACATAGAATTTATTTGATAGTAATCTACTGAATGTCAATAAGGCAATAAAGAAATTAGGACACTTTATTAACTATAAATTAGAAGTCAAGATCGAAGAGGCAAAGGCATTGTAGGGCACCAACGATGTTATGATATTTAATAGGTTTAAATAGAGGAGTATTGTAGTTTTTAGATAGAGATAAAGTATGAGTGATAGGTTTAGGCATATGTTTCGAATTTTTAAGGTTTGTATGATGCAACAAGTCATAAGTGTGTTTGGTTCGGGTAAGAAAATGGTTATTTGGTGTTAGTATAACCTCAATGCAATTGAAGTAAGCATATGGGGCCAAGGTATTTGATGGAGAAAGTAACATTAAGACCCTATATATAATAGATGAAGTGAATATTGGTGAAGAGCTTTTAACTAAGATATCATTCACATAAACTACAATAAAGCTCATTTAAGTTATAGTTGAGTTTAGAAAGAGTGACATATTAAATATAGAGGAAGTGAAATTGAGTTATTATATTTTTTAACTTTAGATGATGAAACTAGGCACAAGGTGCTTATTTAATGCCATAGAGAACTTTTTAAAGGAGATAAACATAATTTGGCTGATAAAGATCAGTAAAACTAGGAGACTGGAGCATAAAAATTAGTTCATAAAGATTAACTTGAAGAAAGGAACTGTTAACATCAAGTTATTGAATGGACCAATTTTGAGTGAGATTAACAATGAAAATACTACAAATGGTGGTTGGTTTAATTATAGGACTAAAGTTATTGGTGTAATCAGTAACAAGGATTGATAATATCCTTTCGAAATAAGGTGAGCTTATAGTGATCAAGAGATCCATCTTTTTTTTTTCAATTTAAAGGCCCATTTATAACCAACAATGTTAGCATCTAGTAGGGAAGAAGCAATGGTCCAGGTGCTATTACAATAAAGGGAATTGATTTCATCAAGTATATCATAATACTAATGGAGTATTGGCTTAGGTAAAAGAGGTAGGATTAGGATCAGATGAGTTTTAAGTTATGATGTAAGGTGTAAAAAAGACATATGGTGTTGATTTTGAAGTGAATATATCAATATGGGTAGAAATTAGAAAGGGATAACAATTACAACCAAAGACTAAAAAAATATGACAATCTAGTTTATTATAAAAAGGGAGATTATCTTTAAAGATTAGAACTGGAAAAAAGAACTGGAAAAAAGAGGTTTACAAGGTAAATAGTAGTTGCAAAACTTTCAAACTAAAAGGATTTAGGAAGACAAGTGTGGATAATCACTCAGTAACTCAAATTTTTTTAAAAGTATGGGAGTACAAAATACAATAGGAAATATATTAGAAGGTAAAGTAGTGAGAAAAGGTGCTATGGATGGATTCAAGGGCACCATTAGACTTAAAAAGTTTTGGTAGTGAAGAGAAGAGGTTTTCTATGACGTTTTTTAATTTTCAAAAATAAGTAACAACTTGAGATTTGTAAGTGAGGGCATATATCGAAGAAAAACAATTGTATTCATCAATAAAAATAATAAAGTATCAACAACCAAAGAAAGAGAGAAATAGAGATTGACTCCAAATTCCATAATAAATAAGTTACACAAATTTGGTGGAAACATGAGTAGATAAAGAGAAAGGAAGATTCAAAGTATTCCCTTGTAAACAATTAAAAATAAATATTTCGTCCATCTGATTTATAAAATAAGCTATGTGACACATTATAAAAAGTAGCTTGACATGGATAGCCAAGATATTGTTACCATAATTCAGGAGAGGTGTAACACGCAACAAGAGCAATATGATCTGCAAAAGTAGTTGGAATTTGCAACGAGGTTATTACGGATGTTACTTGTGAGGAGTGAAATCTTAGTTTTAAAGTTCTTCACAACATAACCAAAACGTTTAAACTCAATAATGCATGAATTATCTTTTACAAACTTAACAGGCAGATAAAAGGTTTGTGATGAATTAGGGTTTGAATAACTTATCTTTAAGGTAAAGAGGTTTAGGGTGTATGGATATTGTTAAAGATCCCAAAGATCACTTGATTAGAGCCTTGGTATAATGTCACATAATCTACTAATTGTTGATCAAGGGTCATATGAGTGGATGCAGTTACATCAAGAAGCCATTGAGCAATGTTGCTAGAGGTTGTTGAGTAGAAGGTTAAGAGTTCAAAAGGCTATTTGTAAGTGATAAAGACTCGATTGGTGATTATTTTGGCAATATTAAAATTCAGAGGATTGAAAGTGACAATTTATTACAATGTGGCCATTTTTTTAACAGATTTGACATTATAAGGGGCTTTTGGTGTAATTAGGCTTATTTGTTGAAATGGAGTTACGAGAAACGGGATGGACTGATAGGTAATGGGCTGTAAATGGTGAGCTAGGCATTGGGTTAAATAAACTATGATCAAAATCAGCCCAATGTGGCAACCCAACTCGATTGACCTACTGATTCGTCCGAAATTGAGAATTAAGGTTTTATTGAGAGCATGAAATGACCCAATTTTGCTTTTTCTATGGGAGCTACCTGGATTTGTTCCGCTAGTGGTGATGTCCATGACAAAGGTATTTTCCAACATTGCAGTTGGTTGATGGAAGGCCTAGATGCATTGTTTATAAAAGAGCTTCATTTGAAGATCAGAAAATGCTGGCGGCATTTTGCAATTCTCCATGACCGTGATTGATGCTTTATAATCTAGCGGAAGAATATTTAAGGTAAAAAGGACAAACCGTTTGTTAGTGATGGGATCCCCGATTGTAATTGAGAGAGTCTAAAGATATTTGGCAATGGTGGATTCTACTTTACAAGTGGCAAGGAGGCAACAGCAAAGCAAAGATCGTCGATCAATTGTTTATTACAAAAAATGGTTCTCAAAGGTAGTCCACAAATTGCGAGTTGTTGCGCATCCAAGTGCCAGAGCAGCTACCATTTGGGATAGAGCTTTGATAAGGCAGCAATAGAGTTTTGGAGTTATAACATCGCCTAATATAAATTCTGCTAATACGCATAATTTTAAAATGTTCAATAATAAGCAGTTTTATTTTTAAAAATATTATTTTCAATATATATATATATAAGAGATGTAGTTTATTTACACACAGGTAATAATTATAAACTCTTACTTACTATAAATTTTATAATTGTTCTTTTTCTACATGATTTTTAAGAAAAATATCTATAAATTCAAAGAAAATTATAATTATCATATTTTTTAGTAAAATAAGATTTAATTATTTATAACCACACAATTTGAAGGATACCCAAATTTTATATAAAAATTGAATAGCTAATAATTATAAATGAATTTTCTTTTTTCTTCTAAATTACCCATTAATCAACAAAATTGTGATCATTTTAAATTACAATTTGTTAGAATTTAACAAATTATTTATATTTACCATTATCACTGTAAATTTATTATATAAAATGTATTTTAAATTACGTTTGCCAATACTCATAAAAAATAAGAACACTCAAATTTTAAAAATAAATTAATTATAAAATAAGTGGACAATTTTTCAATAAAAATTTATCTATACCAAACTAATTATATAATTACTTTTATTTTTTAAAAAAAGCTTTTCCTATACTTTAATTGATTTTCTGTGTATTATCTTAGACAGATTATAAAAGTAGAAATTCCTCAATTTTATAATTTCCCTTCAAACTATCTAAGCTGGTTCTCAACTACTGGCCAACAATTTCGGTAATATCCACCATTCAAGTCCCCACGCACACATGACTCATCGAAGATCGATAGACATCTCTTTGATGATCTTGGTTTATTTGCGCAGTTGTTATGTCAGCTTAAAGTTGACGGTGCATCGTTTGAGATTTTTTTTTTTTGGTGAGGAGGGGAAAGTTGGGGAAACTAGTTCCTCATAAAAACAACAGATTGACAGTCGCCTGTGAGATGCAACTGAATCCCAGGGGGCAGGGTCGACCAATACGTCCACAGGGGCACCTGCGATGAGCCAATCTTCGCAAGGAAGTCTGCATAGTGATTGCCTTCGCGAAGAACATGGTGAAGTGAGCAGCACCACTGTCTAGCTAACAGTGCTTGGATATCGTGAATAATGGCAAGATGAGGATGATAAGGTTGTGGCAAGGCGGAAAGAAGAGTAACCACATCTAAGCAGTCAGTCTCCGCGATCACGCTGCGGTACCCCAAGTCTCACGTGAGTTGAAGACCCTGTTTGAGCCCCTGTAGTTCCGCAAGTATGTTCGTCGCTATGCCAACAGAGCCAGAAAAGCCTGCAAGCTAATGCCCCTCCATGTCTCTAATAAGGCCCCCATATCCTGCTCGACCGGGATTACCAACCGCGCTCCCATCCGTATTGAGCTTAACAAAGCCAGGAGGTGGCTTGGTCCACGCGATCCACCTAGGAGCACGATGGGAGGCCAAAGTCGCTACCGAGCCGAAGGCTCCACAACAGTCCTGCATAAGCGAACGATGCCAAAGCAGTTGGGTCATGTTAGACAAAGACTCACCATTGATGACCTCTTTATTCCGTGCACAGCAGATGACCCAGCAGCCAAGTAGAAACCGAAGTATGGCAGTTGGGGTAACATGTGGAGCAAACACATTTGACGCCACCCAGTCGTCTAGAGAAGCCGCAAAGAAGGAAGGGCCGAAGGGGCGACTGTTGAATCATACAAGCAGTTCCAAACAGCCCTAGACCACATGCAATCACGCAGCAAATGGAGGGTGGTCTCGGGGAACAGTGTACATCTCGCACACAACGGAGAGGGTGCTATACCAGTCGTCTACAGATTATACTGATTTTAATAATGGGTTACGTATCTAGATCTGCCATGTTTTTCCCTGTTCCGTGTCCTCTTCTTCAGGTTGGCATAATTTACTTTACTCATGTTCACATTTCACAGCAAACTCTTTTTATTTTATTAATTATTAGGAATTGAACTTCTTATTGATAGAATTTCTTTTATAACAAATGGGCTTCTGATTACTTAATTATTTTATCGTATCTTTAATTAATTAAATTTACCTTTATTATTATAAAAGGAAAATTTTTAATTGGATTGTACAAATTTTTTTAAGAATCTTTTAATTTAAGAAAATAAAAATTCAAGATAAGGTGAATAAAATTTTCATTTACTTTAACCTTAAAACTAAATTATGTGCTAAAAATAAAAATGCTTTAATATTTATAGATATTATTTAAATTGAATCTGTTATTTAATTTTATTAGATGACTTATATATATATATAATGTCTTATTTAGTGCATTTGCTAGTTTTTACATGAATTATTATATATATAATGTCTTATTTAGTGCATTTGCTAGTTTTCATTCATATAAAAATACTTTTTGAGAAAAATATAAATTTGATAATACGCTTATTAATGGATATCAAGTTAAAAAGGTATTTAACCTAAGATGTCAAACTATTTCGTTTATTTGGTAATCAGTAATAAAGGAATATGAAAAAAAAAAAAGTGAGAATGAGAATGAAAAGTAGAAATGAAATTATTATAGAAGTTAACGGTTATACTAATGCTTGGTATCAAATGTTATATAAGAATGGTAATCACAATTTTTTTACTTATGTTTGATTATTATGTGATTAATTTTCTAAATAAATAATTAAAATATTTTATATTATTATTTAATAACATTTTTTGAATTTAATAAATAAATAAACAAAATTATTTTTAATGATTCAATAAATTATTAAGTTTTAAATAATTGTGTATGATTTTTCATATAAGAATAAAATTTAAAAACTATAATGAACTTATTTTATGATAAAAATTATTGAAATAAAATTAAATAATTATTAAATTAAATAATGTGCAATGTTGATAAGCAACCAGGAAGAGGCAATAGATAGATTCAGTTGAGATAAAATATAAAGAAAAAGAGAAGAAGAAAAAAAGAGTTTCAGTTGCCTTATAGGAATAGAGATTGGCAGCCAAGGCCTGTTGTTTTTGTTTGTATTACTTCTACTAATTAATATATACAAGAAATAAGTCTAACAAATAGGCGTACAACCCTGCTAATCTCCCCTGCCCAAGATCCCATTAACAAGCCTAGAGCTTTAGTAAGGATGTCTCTAAGTTGAGCAGAAATCCAAACAAAAGCTGGTTTAATATTCTCACATTGGATTTCATCTCACATAAAATGACAGTAAACTTCGATGTGTTTTGTATGCTCATGGAACACTGTATTATTATCGATACGTAGAGCTACTTGACTGTCACAGTAAAGTCGCATGGGGTTGGAATGGGAGAGCCTAAGTGTATGCAAAAGACCTTTAAGCCATTTCAATTTACAAACTGGAGTTGCCATAGACTTGTATTCCACCTCCGCCGAAGAATGTGAAACAGTGTGCTATTTTTTTGTTTTCCAAGATACAGGTGAGTTTCTCAACAAAACAAAATAGCCGGTGAGAGACCTACGTATAGATTTAAAAGTCATAATTAGAGTGTATCAAAATTCTTTGTCTAGGATTCCCCTTCGGATATCTGACCATGTGGATCGTTGCGTCCCAATGCTCGGCTCTTGGAGTTTGCATGAACTGCACAAGTATAAGCACACAATATGAGAGTTCTAAACGTGTAAGGGTAAGATAAATAAGTCAATCAATTAGACGACAATAGCACTTGGGATCAACTAGCAAATCATCATCAGCTAGAGCTAGTTTATGATTCTGCTCGAGGGGCAAGTAAGCAAGTTTGGCACCTAATAATCCAATCTCGTTAATGATATCGGGTACATATTTTCTCTAACAAAGAAAAATTCATTCTGCATTTCTTGCCACTTCAATACCCAAAAGATATTTCAATACGCCTGGATCCTTCATGTGGAAATACTGACAAATAATCTTTTAAAAACTTAATGGCCCCACCATCATTTCCTACAGTAACTAGATGATCAATATAGACTAAAACATTCAAGCTTACTCCTTTATGCCGATACGTGAATAAGGAATAATCGGATTTGGACTGAGAGAAACTATATTCCTTCAAGGCTGTCATCAACTTGGCAAATCAACAACAGGGAGCCTATCGCAATCCATATAGGGACTTTCGTAGTTTGCAGACTTTACCAGGTTGCTGAGAAGAAAATCCCGATGGCATCCACATGTATACCTCCTTCTTTAAATCTTCATGTAGGAATGCACTATGCAAATCCATTTGATGTAGTTCCCATGTCTTAGTTGCTGCTACTGCCAAACAAGTACGTACATTAACCATCTTAACCAAGGGAGTGAATGTTTCAATGTAATCAATTTCCTCCACCTAATTATTTCCTTGAATCACCAAGCGTGCTTTATGACAATTGACCTCAGCCATCAGAATTGTATTTTATTTTATACACCCATTTGTTGCCAATCGCCTTTTTTCCTGGTAGCAAGTCTTCAACTGTCCAAATCTCATTTTCCTCAAAGGCTTGTATCTCCTTTCTCATTGCTGCTGTCCAATGTTCACATTGAAGTGCCTCAGCATAAGTTTTAGGTTCATGGCCCGCTATAAGAGTAGCTAGGAAATTTCTGTGACGTAAAGAAAATTTATCACAGTTTACAAAATGTGCTATAGGATAGGGCATACCTGAGGATGACAATTGATGATATGAGTTCACAGAGGGGCTTATACATCGAACTTGGTGAGTCACATATACTAGAATAAGAGAAAGTATTGTATATTTCTCATTTATTTACTCGAACGTATGTACATGTATTTATACAAGGATACTCACACTATTCTAGCCTAAAATTACGTATGTACATCCGTAATATAAGTAACAGCTAGAGTCAACGGTATTTGAATCCTAAATATACAAATCAATCTAATCTAATTATATTTCCTAACACCCCTCCTCAAGTTGGTGCATGTATATCTGTCATGCCTAACTTGCTCACAGATTCTTCGAATACTCGTTTAGACACTCCTTTTGTCAAGACATCTGCAAGCTGTTGATCAAACCTTATGAATGGCAATTCAATAACCTTACCTTCCAACTGTTCTTTTATAAAGAATCGATCAATCTTTATGTGTTTGGTCCGACCATGTTGAACCGGGTTGAATGCAATCTCAATTGCTGATTTGTTATCACAGAAAAGCTTCATAGGAGTTTGCAACTCAAATCCGATGTCTTTCAATAACTTCTTAATCCAAAGTAATTCACATATACCCAAAGTCATACCTCTAAACTCAGCTTCAGCACTAGACCTTGAGACTACTGATTGCTTCTTACTACGCCAAGTTACCAAATTCCCGCCAACAAACATAAAGTAACCTGAGTGGACCTCCTGTCATCTACACATCCTGCCCAGTCTGCATCAGTGTGGCCCTCGACTCGGAGGTGACCATGATTACTAAATAAGACACCTCTTCTTGGACACCCTTTCAAATAACGAAGAATTCTTCTCACAGCAACCAAATGAGACTCACGCGGATCATGCATATATTGGCTTACAATATTTACAGCAAATGCTATATCAGGTCTAGTATGCGCCAAATAAATTAACTTACCAACGAGTCTTTGATACTGCTCTTTGTCAACTTTTGTATCACCATCAGTACCTAAACATAATTTCAGATTTTGCTCGACTGGTGTATCAGCCGGACAGCAGTCAATCATTCCACTCTCAGCTAGTAGGTCCAACACATACTTCCTTTGTGACAAAAACATCCCATCCTTGGACCTC
>JAOSBL010000210.1:7951286-7964074 GCA_027568915.1 Erythroxylum roraimae
TGCAAACATTCAATATTTATGTGCATATATGCTAACATTATGCATGAGCAAGAAAATGCATTTCCTTCATCTCTCTTTGAGCTCCCATATACTGAACTTTCGGGTTCTGCCCCTTAATATGGGGATGGGATTTTACAACAATCTTGATGAAAGTTGTTCCAATATTATAGTAAACCAAGAAATTAATCAAGGTTCTTTGCTTTTAATCAGTATACTCATTTGCCATAATAGTGCATCTTATTGATTCCCAACTAGACTTCTATGTATCTACAATTAACTGACATTCTTTTTTTAAATCTTGAAGCAAAGGCACACATATTTCGTAATAAGAAGGGACCTTAAATATTGGACCAATTGTTATTGTAATATCTATTGTTTCTTCAAAATACGATGAATTTAAAGCATTTAAAGGAATATATGACTGATATAACCATATAGCTTATGAATGTTTACATCGCAAAATAGTATCCTTATCAACCAAAACACTTTTTAAACTAGGTTAAGAACTATGAGTAATTCTTAGAGGAAAATAAGAATCTATGTCAACAGTACCTTTCCTTTTCCCTTTATCTGGTGCTTTATCATCTCCAAAAGATATATCATAAGCCTCTTTATTTTGCTTTTTCTTTTTTACTTGTTACTACAAATAATTTTCATTCCTCTCACATACATCAAATGATACTTTGTTCCAAGTAGCAGTATTATCTTTAACACTAACAAGATGTTCTATTATCCTATAAATTTCTCCCCCTTTAAATAACCTATCGCAAAACACATAATTATATTAAATATTCCCATCAGATGCTTGAGAAGAAGAAGAAAAATAATTCCAATCTAGATTAGACTTACCATGAGTAGAGGATGTTATATTCATCGAATCTTTTTCTAGTGATTCCATATTCTTCATTATAATTTTAACCTAAAAAGTATGAAAGATAATTTACAATATATAGAAAAATAACCAAAAAAAGATTAAAAGATGTATTGCTTTTTATATAATAAACAATATCTGTGACATGAATATTTATAAAAAGGATAAAATTTTCTATTTATATTAATTAACTCCAACAAAAATTATGTAAATTAATTTAGAATTAGCCCACTATCATAAAAAAGTAAATCAATGAATTAGAGGTTATACTAAACTTAATAGCTTATATTATAGTAAAAAATGTAATTGATGTCAATAAGTAAATTATATAACTTAATACGCAAGCTAATATATGAGTAATTATATATTTATATTATTATTTTCCTTAACTTATTTTTTAAAAAATAAAATTGATTGCAAATATTAAAGGAGTCAATATAATATCAAATTAAATTTAGTTATGGTAAAATTAAAAAATTATAGTTTAAATAACTGAATAAGGTTAAAAGTAAATTATAAAAAATTTAAAAATACAAAGTGAAGTAATTAGATGGACATAAACACTCGAAAGTAAATATTGATTAAATTAAAAGCAAGTCAAAAACTAAAGATAAGTGTACAACTTATTCCTTCACCCTTCTTTTCTTTATTGTTACCATACAAACAAGTAGCTTTAGAAGGCTTAGTAAAATAATAGTTCCTGATGGAGAAAGAGAATAATTATGTTTCTAATAAAATTTCAGTACCATATCTTATAAGACTATATCTTATTATCTCCTTGAAACTAGAAAAGTAATACTTCGTTGACAACAAAAAGTAAAAAGCAAAAATAAATTAGCTAGATCACTTTACAAAGTATTCATATCTCGCATACAATTTATCAAATATAATTAATTAATTACTACATCTAGATAAAATTAAAATGACTATACATAGACACCAAAAGAAGACTAACAACATAATGGTGAACAAAATCAAATCACACTTGCTTATTAAACTTTGCTCCAACAATTACCAAACGCTTATAGGTTTGCTCCACTTCAAATGGTTCCCTGATATCTTGCCCAAATATTACAAGTGTAGTTTTCAGTTTTGGAGTTTTAGATCAACAAATTGAATAATTCAACAAAGTAAATATAACACAACTTCCAGAATTAGAGATCAAAATGAAAAAGAGTTCAAACATTAAAGAAAACTAATTGATCAAGAAGTATGAATAAAGAAGAAATCTCCTATTGTTGGTACTCTTGTAGATGAAGCTCTCGTCTACCTTCTTCTTATTTGTTTCTCTTAACATATTTTAATCTTGAATAACACAGTAGATTGAACAAACTTGAACTCTAGAGAAGCATAAATTGACAACTACAATCTGCATTTCACTCCAAAACCCATTCATCAACTCTTGAATTTCTTGCTTCTCGATCCATCCAGTTCCCATACCTCATACGAACCTACAATATATTCTTCCCTCATCCTCTCTAATAAGTCAACAGCAATAGCCTAACTTTACTCACAAAGTGGGATATTGCTTTAGTTCTTACATGTAAAATGAAGATGGCAACTGTGTTAAGTGACCATTCAATTAAGCTGACCTTACACAAAAGCTTAAGTTATTGTGGTAAAATGGTCACTTAACATAGTATCAGAGCCTTTGTGACTAAGTAGTCGTGAGTTCAAATCTTACCACCCACTTATTATTTAGCACAAGGTAGAGTGAGCTTGTGCAAGTTTCAAGTCCAAAAGGCTTTCACTTGAGGGGATGCGTTAGTAAATATATAAAACCAATTAAGTTGGCCTTACACAAAAGCTTAAGCTATTGTGGTAAAGCGGTCACTTAACATTAATCATATTAAATCTCTCCAAACCTTTTTAATACAACTCTGAAGTAAGATATAATCCCTCTTTCTTTATATTTTGAAGGATGTCCACACAATTTTTTTCATAATTTTTAAATATTTTATTTTAAACTCACTATTCAATAAAAATTCAATTTATTAACAAAAGACATATCTTTAGCAGTGATAAATATGTCAACAACATAATATATTGAACAAATAGATAACCCATTAAAGAGTCTCCTACAATAAATGCATATGTCAACAACATAATATATTGAACAAATAGATAACCCATTAAAGAGTTTCCTACAATAAATGCATTTGATAAACTTATTATGAGAGTAGTCATGACCAATTACAAGTGACTCAAGACATTTATACCATTTTCTAAGTGATTATTTCAACCTATAAAAAGGGTTGTTTAATAAATAAACATGATCTTATTCTCCTTCAACAATGAAACCTTTAATTTGTTGCACATAGATTCGCTTTTCGAGTTAACTATATAAAAAAGTTTTTTTTAACATTCATTTATTCTAATTAAAAGTTATGTATAGAATAAGAACAAGTAAAACACGAATAGATCTAAGTTTTACAATACGAGAAAATATATGGATGGAGTTAGCTTCCTTTTTACTGATTGTACCCTTTTACAAATAGAGCCTTATACCTTACATCTTCCACTCTTAGAATGCCAACTATCTTATTAAAACCCATTTGAAGATAATGATCTTTTCTGGTAGACTTTCACTAGCTAACAAATGTCATTTTTTAAGAGAGACTCAAATCTCCTCATATATAGCCACCAACCACTTTGCATAATCATTATAAGAAATAGCTTATAATTATGTAGAAGGGTCACCAATATTGTCTGCTTCTTGTACCATAACTAAAAACATGGCTACAAATTGATCTAAACAAAATTTTGCACCTCCATAGTTTTCTCATTTGTTTATGCTTAGCTAAATTGTGTGACTCCTCTTATAATGAATTTTCATTTCCCTCTTCCTCCTCATAGTTATCATATTTGAAAGCAATAATATGGATTTGTTTAAGTTCTAAATGAGGTAGTAGTAAAAAATCTAATTAACAAATCTAAATCCACCTTCTTTAATCAACTCTCTTTATCTATATTAGTGAAGAAACAAACTCCTTGGAATAACGCATAAAAATTCTATCAAATATAACATTTTACTGATTATATTTTTGTATGACTTTGGATCATATTACCATTACTTATAGCCCTTTGCATTCAGTTCATATCCATGAAATATGTACCTTTCTATCTTAGGTTAAATTTACTAACTTTACATGTATATATGTTAGACAACCAAATATATGTGAACTATAGTAATTAGTAGGCTTATTAGACCATACTTTTCAGAAGTCTTAAAATAAAGAGATGTGTGAAGAGTTTGATTTACCAAATTGTTGAAAAATCGAGGTGAGATCAGACGCCAACCGCAGCGAAATAATTACGAAACTTTTTTCTTATTTTAATTTCCCAAAAACCAAGATCAATTTAATTCTATAAAATATTATTAATTAAATCATAATAAAGTATGAATCTTAATTTATACTTTATTCTAAAGCTTGATCACATTCTTGTCATATCCCTCGAACTGTTTTCAAATCGATCCATCTCAATTACCATAGCCACACAAGTGTCCAGCCTCTGATGGTATCCACAAATTAGGTTGAGAAAACTTTGTAACTCTTACAGAGAAGGTTAAGCAAAAAGTGCTAGCTCCATTAAAACTTAAGCATATTTATAACAAGATTTGGACGTTTTAGTAATTTAATTGAAATTAAATTCTAATTTCAGTTAAACTTTAATTATAATTACAAGTAATTCTAATTAAATACCAATTATTCTCAAATAAGATCCAATATCTTATATTGATCCTTATTTATTAAATATCTCATATTTAATCATAAAGTTTCTCAAATTTTACAATTAAATCCAACTTGATTAAAATAGCATTGCCCTCTTCAACATGTTCTTTATGTAAGATCCATGAGGTTTGCAAATATATTGGCAATCATTATAAAATATAATTCTAATTCATAATTAGAATTAGATAAATTAAAACTTCTTTTAAATTATCTTTAATTCTCCAATTAAATAATTTATAATCATAGATCAAGATTTGCATTTAACAATATATCACAACCACCCAAATATTTAGGAATGCCAAAATGGTTTTGACTAACCTTTCCTTTCATGATTTTTTTGAATAATTCAACCCTTTTATCATACAATATTTTGATTAGACATAGAGCATGGAATTAATGTCTACTCTATTTTGAGTTCAATCATATTAGTTCTCTGTTATTAGCTATTAATTCAATTAATGACCTTTGTAAACTATTTACAAAACGTCATTCTACTTTGGCCAATGATTTCCCAAATCAATACTAATCGAGAAAAATAGAACATTCTCCTATATTACTTTAGGGTGATGAATCTTATCTTGATCACTTAACTATCTCCATATAGTTCGTGCTACATCCATTAACTACCGAATGAGCTATCCATGATTAGAATAGGTCATCAGTAGTATCAAAAACATAGTAATCGCTATACAAAATAACCTTTGAAACCTTAAGTCAAATGATCACTTATACAATCATCACAATGAGGATTTCCATATACATAAAAGTGATATTCCAAATGGATTTCTTATATTGAGTCAGTTGAGTGAACTTGTTCTCTAATAAGTGCCCATATGTTTGTTTAAGCATCTTCATACTTTAGTCTATGAGATCTACTACTTCTTTCATAAGGAAAAACATAATGTGTGATGGTCTTTTTACAGTCTATTAATGCTTAGTCTTAATAGAATAATGACCAAGAATAGTTTAGGGATAATACATAAATGCAATATAAATCTCATAACTATAATTTAATTTGCAATGTATAATTATTTCATGAATTTTATTATATATCTTTAAACATGTATAAAATAAAAATAGTTTTAAATTATTTTGTCACTAAACTACAACCAATCAATTGTCTATAGGGCATAAACTAACACAAATAACATCCTCAAACCAAAAATTCATTAGATAAATTGAAGTTTGATAACATGTAACCCCTTTTTCCCCAATTATGTTTTATTTATATACTCATTAACACTATTATATTGAGGACTTCCTACAACTGAGCAAGAGGTTATATAAAATTCATTTACTTCAAATCATTATTAGTTATAAGACATTTAATACTTTTTTTAGTTTGATTTTTAATTAAAGCTTACATTGCTTGAATGTAATAAGAACATCGCTTTTACATTTGACAAAGTAGATCCACATCACCCTAAAGTAGTCATCAATAAAAGTAAGTAGTTATTGAACTTCATCCTTTAAAGGAAATTGAACGGGTCCCAGAGATATGAATGGATGTAATCTACACTATCTTTGGTTTTGTGAGTGGCTAAAAATGAAGTTGACTCTTTTCTGTCTTCCAAAAATTCAATGCTCTCAATAGTCTAATTTTTGTGTACGCTACTAACCTAAGAATCATCTCTTAATTAGCAATATTATACCTTTCTTGCTTGACGTGTCCCAATCTCATATTCCATAACCTTGTGACATCATATTCTAACAACAAAGGTGTAGCTATGAATAGTACATGTAACAATAGTTTCAACTAAAATGTACAAAGTACCAATCTTCTTAACTTTTATTACAACGATGACACGTTTTTCAACTTTCCAAACTCCACCTCCACTAATGAAACTATACCCATTAACATTGATGGTATTTAAGAAAATTAAATTCCTTTTTAAATTTAGAATGTGACGGATATCTAGTAAAACTCTTACCATATAAACGTATTTCTTAATTTTGATTGTTTATAAACCAACACTCTAGCAAAAATAATTTTCCTCATTAAGAAAACTTCACTTTTAAAAACTTAACAAGTGGAGAACCAATTCTTGCTCGAATACACATATAAAAGGAACAAACAATCTCCAAATGCTACTCATGATAAGGTTTATATTTTGTCCCTATTACGAAAATATCTACTGCAAACTCCTTTATGAGACTAACTTCAGGTGATTTGCTTTCCTCACCTTTTGCTTACAATATCAATGAGTTAAGTTTTATTTTTTAGACTTTGATCAGGACTTAGATTGAAAAACCCAAGTTCAAAGTTTCGCAAAATTTCTGTTATATCATGATTGCTTCAAACTGAAATTTACAATTGATTCTCACAAAGCAACTGGGCAAGCAATTGCGATTTCCTAAATTTTTTTGCAAGCAATTAAATTAAGCGCAACAAATAAATCGTGCACACAGAACACAAGAAATTTGTTAACGCAGTTTGGCACATATGATATACATATGTGGGGCCCTCACCTATATTAATCATCTTTTATTATAGTACAATAGACTTATACAAGGCTATTATGGAGCCGACACCACTCACTCCTTGAAACTATCCACTCGTACTCACCCTCGAGAGAATCTCACATTTAATAACATGACCAACTCATGCTAACCTCAACAGAATATTTTGAAACAAAGAAAAGAATATCTCAAGTGATTAAATCGAGAATAAAACATAATCATGGAAAGTCTTCAAACAAAAATTTGATGTAGAACTTCGTAATTGATCTATAAAAATGCTCCAACACAGTAACCAAGATCGATAATCATCTTTCACATCATAGATTGCTTTGATATATCAAAGTTCCTTCCTTTAGGATTCTTTATTCTTTTAGGATTCCTTCCTTCCACAAATATCTTATCTTCCAAAATTCTATATATTCTAAGATATTAGAATCCTATACCAAATCAACTTTCTTATTACAAAAAGTATCCCAAATAAATTAAAATACAAATAATGCCAGAAATAAAATATTCTATCAATCTCCCAATCTTTCAACAATCTCCCACTTTTTGGCATTATTTGTCACATTGAAATCTGCCCTTGAATAACAAAAATGAAAACGTAGCCTGAAATAAATGATTATGATAAAAGATATTGAAAAATCAAATTCAATGCCAATTGTCACCAACAAAGCTATAAATACCAGTTGAAAAAGTTATAAGCAAATTCCCATCTCCCTTTTGGGACTAATCAGTGCCAAAAGAAGCTAGTGATCACAGGAGGAAGATGAGGTGTAGAGACAGTCAGTGACAGACATGATACTAAGGAGATGAAGTGGCCGACGATGGTCATAACGAGAAGCCAAACAAGTAGAGGACAGAGGCTGCAATAGAGAAAAAAAAAAACAAAACAGGACCCTTACCTTTTTTTTGTACTTCGATAAGTTTCAAAGTTATAAACCACAGAGTCCTAGTGCCCTACAAAGAAGTTCAAACCTCATAGAGTCAAGAGGTTTGGCAAAAATATCAGCCAGTTGCTTCTTATTTGTTACATAGGAAAAAACTGCAACTTTAATCTCCACTAGCTCAAAAGAAATAAAAAACCATCATGTTTTTCTAATTTGTAATCTGCACACATAAGTTTCAAAACTCCTTAAAAGCATTCTATTTTTCTTTCAAGAAAGCTAACCAAGTATAACTTGAGTAGTCATCAACAAATGTCAGGAAATACCTTATCCTACCAAGAGTAGCATATTATGTTGGGCCTACCAAATCCATATGAATCAATTTCAGCACTCGAGAAGTTTTAACATTTCTTACCTTCTTATGTGGCACTCTCGTCTGTTTTCCCATATGACAAGCGCTACAATTAGTCTTGTCATTTTTGTTCATCATAGGCAAGCTTGTTACTGCTTCAGATTTGCTCAACTTATTGATAAGGTCATAATTTGTGTGGCCAAGCTTTTGGTGTCGTAGATTCAAATCATCATATGTGGCTGAATTATAGGAAGTAATGACCTGCAACATGTAGCAATTATCTACCAATTTTTTTCCATTGACTATACAATCTCCTTTTTGGTTTAATACTTTGCATTTATCACTGGTGAACTTGACTAATAACCCGTCATCACAAAGCTAACTAATACTCACCAAGTTAACTTTTAAACCACCCACATATTGATTTTTTCCCATCACTAAATGGAACATGACCATCCATACAACTTTGATAGTTCATCAAATAGCTTCTTTCACTTGGCATATACCTTGAGCACCTGCTGTCAAAGCACCATTCATTGTAAGAAGCGGTGTGTATGGATTTAAGAGCCATATGTGCTTGCAGTTGGTTCTTTCTAAGCTAATTATTCTTTGGTAGCCTCTACTGCTGAAAGTTCTTCCAAAAATGTTTGGATTTTCTGTTTTGAGCATTACGGAATAACATTTGTAGTAGCTTGTAGTAATTTGGCCTTATGCGACCTTATACACCACAAAAGTGACATGTAGGCACAAACTTTTTACTTCTTTTTCTTCTTGCTTCTTTGACAAATCTAATTTCACCATTTTGCTCATTATTCACCTAAGAGCATTCACCTTTATATCCAACACCTTAAAAATCCCCTTTGTTTCATCAAGTTCATCTTTTTTTGACAATAACTTCATCTTTAGATCTTAAATAACATTTTTTTTGCTAGAATTCTCCCTCTTTAACTTCTCATTTTGTTTACACGTCTTCACCCATTTGCTATACTTTAGTTCATAGGCCTTACATACATCTTGCTTTTTGAATTTTGAGTCAATGTCATCGTTGTTGTTATCAGAATTAGAGTTTGATACTGAAACATCTTAATCTTCATCTTTAGTTTCTTCACTGGTTGCTACTAAGCAAGCAACTAGACTGTCTTTATATAAAGTAACCAACGCAACATAATGACTCACAATTTCTTCTTCGCTGCCATACTCAATTTTAGATTCGTTTTCACTCGAAGCACTGGAGTAAAACTTCCCTTTTCACTTTTTCAGAGGGTTAGCACACTCAGCTCACATATGCCTGAAACCTTGACACTTATGACATTGTATCTTTTTGGCCTTCTTTTCAACTTTTTTTATTTTTTGCTTGCTGTTTGAAGTTATATTTGGATGAACTCCCACCATTCTTTCTGAACTCAGGTATATCTTTCTTTATCTTCCTCAGCCACTTGTTGAAATTTCTTATTAGCAACACCAGATCTTCATTATCATCAAAATCATCTCCTGAATTATGTATAGGTTTAGCAACTTCGGCTTGAAGCACCAATCCTTTATTCTTCTCACACTTGTCTCTCAACAAGTTCATCTAGGAGTTTGTGAGAATTCTAATTACCTTATCCAAAAATAACTTATTAATGTCATGAGCTTCTTCAATAATTGCAATCTTCAGTATAAATTTAGGAGGCAACGATCTCAAGGCTTTCTTGAAAATTTTCATATTTGAGTACTTCTTACCAAGTTGATGTGCTTGATTGGTGATATCATGCAGCTGCTCGTGAAAGTCTCCAATAGTTTCACTTTTTGCCATCTTAAGCTCTTCAAATCTAGTAGCCAAGATTTGAAGTTTTGATGTTATCATTGATTGTGATCCTTCATGTATGGTTTGTAATGTATTCTTTTGCTGATTCACACACTGACACCAGATTGAAGCATCCTACAACACTGAAAATTGCATGTATTGCTAGAGAGTTACCAAGCACTCCCTCTTCTCTAGCCTTTGTCCATTTAGACAGATCTTTAGGTATTGCTTCATTCTTTTCGTTAGTTGTCATAACATGAGTCCAACCTTTCTACACAGAATTCTAGGCTTTAGTCCCTTTTGTTTGAATAAATACTTTTGATTCTCGATTTCCAAGTAGGATAGCTAAAGTCATCTAGTAAAGGTGGCTTAGTGATTGACACCCCATCTGTATTAGCCATGAGTACAGAATATTGATCTACAATAACTTAACACACCAAGTTTTGATTAGGTGAACCAAACTCTAATACCAATTGCAAAACCTAAGGCTGAAATTTCGCAAAATTTCTATGCTATCACGGTAGCTTCAAACTGAAATTTATAGTTGATTTTCACAAAGCAACTAGGCAAGTAACTGCGGTTTCCATAATTCTTTTGCAATTATCCATCGATCTTTTTATGCTTACTATATAGTCTCCTTGTTGGTTTAATACCTTGCATTCATCAGTGAACTTGACTAAATAAATAAATGTTAAATAAGATTACTTATTTAATTAATTTATAAAATTAGTTTATATTTAGTTATTATAAATAAAAATGCGGCTAAGTTAATATTAATAATTAAACAAAATTTTATTTTTATTTAAAAAAAAATTAGAATTCAGGAGAAAATAAAAAATTACAACAAAAGAGTAACTAGAACCAAATTGAATCTTTTGAATTTCCTTTTTTATTTAGGTTTAAAGATCTAAAATTTAGCGCAAAATGGATTCATCTAATAACATTTAACTAGTCGTTTTATCGTATCAAATGAAGCAAAACTGTCTCATGTCTTACTTACCTTAGTCGTCTCTCTCTTTCTCTATTTTAATTCTAGTGTCTCACCTCATATTCCAGTCAACTCTACGCCGTGACTCGTGAGCCCTGCCTCTAGCTAAGTTCGAACACTCATTCATCTTCCTCTCCGTATATGCTATTTTTGAGTTGTGTTCTTTATTCTCAAAATCCTCCAGTAAATGAAAACTATCTTCGGTAGTGTCTCTAATTGCTACCAAATTCTTAAAATGTTAATCAAGTCCAAATAGTATTTGAACTTGACTACTGTCACCACTTTTGTCATTATATTTATAGGATTTTTAGAGGTTAAGATTTTTTGGAGTATTATTCCATTGTTTTCCAGAATCTCTCGTACAAAATGAAAGCAAATGTCGATTTGCTTTGTCCTTGCATGATAAACTTGGTTCTTTGTTAAATGAATAACACTTTGACTATCACAATGTACTTTGACATGCTTCTGTCCAATTCTCAATTCGTCAAGCAGTCCTTGAAGCCAAATTGCCTCCTTCATAGCCTTTATAGCTGCCATATACTTTGCCTCTGTAGTTGACAAAGAAACTGTTAACTGTAAGGTAGACCTCCAACTAACTGGTGCTTTTGCAAGATTAAACACATAGCCAGTAGTTGATCAACGTTTATCTAGATCACCATCATAGTCGAAATCACAATATCCAACTAAACAATGACAACCTTTCTCATCTCGCTCAAACATTAATCCAATATCTATGGTATTCAGAATGTACCACAAAGTCCATTTTACAGTTTGCCAATGTTCCTTTCCAGGATCATGCATATACCTGCTCACAACCCCAACTACCTGTGAAATGTTGGGCCTTGTATACACCATAGCATACATTAGGCTACCAATCGCATTTGCATACGGTACTTTATTTATGTACTCTTGTTCTATATCTTTCTTTGGAGACAAGGATGCACTAAGCTTTATATAAGGAGCGAGTGAAGTACTAACATATTTTGAGTTTTCATTTATACCAAAACATTGTAGTACCTTTTCAAATATTGCTTTTAAGTCAAACACAATCTCTCCAATTTTTTGTCTCTACTTATCTCCATGCTGAGAATTTTCTTAGCTTCGCCTAGACCCTTCATTTCAAATTCCTGATTCAACTGAATCTTCAATATCTCAATTTCTCTTTGATTCTTTGAAGCTATCAGCATATCATCAACATATAAGAGAAGATAGATGTAAGATCCATCTTGTAGCTTACGCAAATACACAAAGTGATCGTATTTGCTTCTTTTGTACTTTTACACCATCATAAACTTGTAAAATTGCTTATACCACTGCCTTGGAGATTGCTTGTAACACCCCACTCCCGAGTGACCCGAACTCGATATCGTTGGTGATATCCGAGTCCGTGCACCGCGAGGGTGGCGTACCACATCAGTCGGTTAAAACTTAGTATAACATTTTCTTTTCTCTTTTTTTTTGTGTTAAAACATTCATTCACGCGGAATAAACAGTAACAATCTGAGTCTACGGAAAAAAAAGAAACAATTTCAGTTATTACAGACAGTCAACAATAATTACAATAGTCAATGTGTAAAAATAATAAAACCACAATGGGCTCATTAGAAATACAAAGTATTGTTGTACAATGATTGCGGAAAACAATTCGATAAGACACTAATGCAGACGCGAACTGATCCCGACCTCTAACCTTCACTTGCCTACAGTAGA
>JAOSBL010000210.1:8048701-8066754 GCA_027568915.1 Erythroxylum roraimae
ACTTCTATAGAAATAGTGAATAGGAGGGAGAAAGAGGATCTCCCTACCTAATTCCCTTAGTTGAATGATAAAGATGTGTATATTCCCCATTTATTAACACTGAATAAAAACTGTTGACATGCAAGAATAAATCTAGCTAATGAACTTGCTAGGATAGCCAAAAGCATGAAGAGCATTGATCCCAATTAATTGTGTCATATGCCTTAGTGAAATCTATTTTAAGAGTATAACTTCAAACATGTTCCTTATGAGTATAGTCTTTGAACAATTCTTGAGCCTGCATTAAATTGTATCTTATACTTCTCCCTGGCATACATGCACCTTGACCATGATTAATAATACCAAGCAGAGTATTTCGCAATTTATTGGCAAGGATCCTAGAAATAATCTTATATAGCACATTGCAACAAGATATTTGTTTGTATTCGTTCAGCTTTCTTAGGTTAGGAACCTTGGGCACTAAAGCAAAAAAAGTCTTGTTGATTTTAGTGAGTAACTTGCCACTACTGAAAAACTCTTTTACTGCTTGAATAACTGGTACTTGTAACAGATTCCGTTTCTTTTTTAAGAACCTGACATTAAAGTCATCCAGCCTATGAGACTTATCTGGCTTAAACGAAATAACACCTCCTTTATTTCTTCACCTTTGACTTCCCTAAGTAGTGCAAATTCTTGTTCCTGTTTGATGGACCTAACCATTTGACTGATTAGATAGCTAGGAAGGCTTGCAGTGTGAGTAGATACCCCATTTAGTGCTTGAAAGTGATTTCTGGCCACTCGTTTGAGTTCCTCTTTATCATTTATCTTCATACCATTCTCATCTTTAAGACATACTATCCTGTTTCTGTTTCTCCTGCCTTGAATCACACTGAAAAAATATTTGGAATTTCTATCCCATTTTTGCAACTATTGGATTCTAGACTTCTGTTTCAGTTGCTCTCGATATTCCTCAATGATTTGCAAGTAACTACAAAGTTCAGATTTTTCTTCCTATAAGAATGAGGAATTAATAGGATCGTTGGCTAAAAGCTTCTAGATCAAAGACAAATTCTTAAGGGCCTGTTCTTTACTAAATTTTAAAGGATTTGACTTAAGCTTTAAATTTAAAGGATTTGAATTAAGCTTCAAAAGCTTAGTGTATTCTACTTTAACACATTTAGCATTTGAACACATTGGAAAGTCTTAGAACCCTGCACATTCATACCAATAGCATTTGCAATAATTGAATCTTAAAAACTTAAAAACTCAAACTTTTGTATACTATAATATATAAAGGAATTTCTTTTTCAGTATGTATAATGTGAACATTTCTTCTAAAACTCACCCATCTGCACTTCATGTATCACTCTTATAGCTCAAAGATGAAGAGTGTGAAGACAACATTGAAGAAGAGAATAAACTGGTGTTAAAAGATTGTCATGATGATATCGAAAAAGAGAATAGGTGGTCATATGTAAATAGTTGACAGAGTGTGAGCCAATTATTGAAGAGGAGTTGTAACTTACTTTGGATTGATTTGAATTTTTGGTACCTTTCTCCCTCTATTATATGTCACTCTCTTATTCAATTTTAAACTTCAAATACTAGCTAAATCAATAAGTCCAAAATTCTAATATTTTATTCTTGAAATTGAGTTATTTTAATTTGGTATCAAAGCATTTATTATTGACAAAATAAGACGATGGGGTATAAGAAATGGAAGAGGAAACTAGATCGTAAGATATTACACCATTGGGAGAGATTGAAGGAACCAATTGTAGGAGATGGAAGCAAAATATGAAAAAATGATCAAAAAATTAAAGAAAATGATATTATATGTAAAGCCCACAAAAAAACAAAAAAGAGCTCAACCTTAACAAACCAACTTAGCCCATAAAATAATATATATATATATATATATATAAGAAGATAGTAGAAGGGCAATTGGTCACCCAACAAAAAATTTGTCTTCTTCTTCTTCCTCTGTATTTGTTTTCCAGTTGGTAAGTGTTTAATACACCATCTTTCTCCTGCATGTAAAGCTTTTTCTCATATATTCCCTCATTTTGTTTGTTTTGCAGTAAATTCTGAGGAAATTATGAAAGCTAACATCCCAAAATTCCTTAGAAATGCACAAAACTTCACATAGGTAAAATTTTTCCAACATCAATTCTATGCCTTTTATTTGTGAGTTTTTAGTCATCCTACACTAGCTTATAGTTGGAAAGTATATTTTCATTATTTGAGATAATAATTTAAAGTCATGGAAAAAAATGGAGAAAAGGTGGCTGAAAAATAAGAAAAAGAGGAGGTAAGAGAAGAGTAAAGGGTCAAAAAGAAGACCATTTAGCAAAATTTAAGTTGCCCAACAGAAATAAGGATTTATAATCCTCATGAAATGAAGCTTGATGCAAGAACCATTAATGTTTGCTTCATTGTTTATCCAAAAAAGTTCAAAGGGTACATTTGTTATTGTCCTAACAATAGTATATGAATAGTTAAGTATGGTAATGTTAGGTTCATTGAAAATGGACAAATCAGTGGGAGTAGGGAACCACGAAAGGTGGATATTCAAGAGATTGAGGTGGAAAATCCTTCGGCCTGAGTCTCTTCTCAAGTTGTTGTTCCTTTTGTTGTATCATAGCTATGCAATATACCGAAGTAACAAGTTAATATTCTAAAACCCATAAGAAGAGAATGTCAATAATGAACTAGTAAATAATGTGCAAGTCACAAATGATCAAGTGCGACCACAAGAAACAATGTCGCGAAGGTCTATAAGGGAGAAAAGACCAGCTATATCAAATGATTATGTGGTGTATTCACTTGAGCACGAGTGTAACTTGAGCATTGATAAAGATCCAGTCTCATTTAAAGAAGCCTTGAAATATAACAATTCTGAAAAGTGGCTCAATTTTATGAAATAATAATTAAAATCTATGGATGATAATTATGTCTGAGATCAAGTTGAGTTACATAAAGGCTCAAAGCAAATGGGTTGTAAATGGTTTAAGACCAAAAGGGACTCGAAAGGTAATATTAAAAGGTACAAAGTCAAACTTATAGCCAAAAGTTATATTCAAAAGGATGGCTTTGACTTTAACAAAACCTTCTCTTTAGTTTCAAAAAAGGAATCTTTAAGAATTATTATGGCATTGTTAGCTCATTATGATTTAACGCTTCACCAAATAGATATAAAGACTTCCTTTTCAAATGGTGACTAAGAAGAAGAAGTTTATATGGATCAACAGGAAGGTTTTGTGACTATAGAAAAAGAAAATATGGTGTCTAAATTAAAGAAGTCAATATATTGTTTGAAACAAGCTTTCCGACAATGGTATCTTAAGTTCAATGACACCATTACGTCATATGGTCTTGTAAAGAACACTGTTGATAGATGTATCTATACGAAGGTCAGTGGGAGCAAGTTCATTATTTTGGTACTGTAAGATGACGATATTCTTTTGGCTGCTAATGATTTAGGCTAGTTACATGATGTAAAGAAACTTCTCTGTAATAACTTTGAAATGAAAGATATGGATGAGGCACCCTATATGATTGAAATAGAAATATTATGTGACAGGGCATAAAGATTATTAGGGTTGTCTCAGAAAAGATATATCATTAAAGTATTAGAGAGATTTGGGATGGAAAAATGCTCAGTAGGGTAGTTTCAATTCAAAAAGGGGATAAATTTAATGAAATGCAATGTCTTAAGAATGATTTGAAACGAAAGGAAATGGAATATACTTCCTATACAATTGTATTTGGGAGTCTAATATATATTCAAACTTTTACTAGGTTAGATATTAGTTTTGCTATTGAAATGTTAGGCCGATATCAAAGTATCTTAGAATGGACTACTGGAAAGTTACAAAGAAATTACTTAGGTATTTACAAGGCACCAAAAATTACACGCTCACATACAGGAAATCAGATCACTTAGAAGTGATTGTTTATTTAGATTTAGACTATACTGGTTGGGTAGACTCAAGGAAATATACTTTTGATTATCTATTTCAACTAGCAGGAGGGGCAATTTCTTAGAAGAGTATAAAACAACCTATCATTGTTACTTCCACTGTGGAGGCTGAATTTATGCATGCTTTGAAGCCACTATTCAAGTATTATGGTTGTGGAATTTTCTTAGGGCTAGGTATTGTCGACAGTGAAGCTAGACCGCTAAGAATTTATTGTGATAATTCTGCAGTTGTCTTCTTCTCTAAAAATGACAAATATTCTAAGGGTGCTAAATACATGTATTTGAAATACTTATCAGTCAAACAAGAAGTGCAAAATCATAAAGTATCAATTGAGCATATTGGAATTGATCTAATGGTAGAGGATCTGCTAACTAAAGGATTATAGTCTACAACATTTACTGGCCATGTTGAAAGAATGGGTTATAGATAAGCCCTTGTTATCATGAGATCATATTATGTATATATATATGTTTGGTTATTTGCTATTATTGTTTTGAAACTTATGAATTCAATTTATGTTTTCGCTTATTTGTTAGTTGTCACATTATGTTGTGCACATGCATTGTTTTATTGTGATGACAAACTGTGCTTTTTAAGAAAAACGTTAAAGTTGAGAATTACAATGTTTCTTGATTACAGTTATTTTGAGTTGAGTTGATTGTGTGATACATGGAAGAAATCATGTCATTAGATGACTTGTGACCGCTATGATCCCATCATTTCAATTCATTCAAGTTTGATGACTTAATAGATTCAATATATAATGCACACTTATATTGTTGGATCATCAAGTCGTAACATAGGCCAAATGGGAGTTTGTTAGATTAATTTAATAATCATAAAGGTATGGTCCATATTACTTGGGTTGATTTTAATATAAGGTGGGCCCAAGATAATGGTTATTGGGCTTGTAGAGAATATTAAAGTCACTAGGGTTTTATTATAATTAATTAGAACCTTTCCCTCTCCCTTCATTCAAGTTAACATTTACCAAAGAAAAGATGCATTCCTGCCATTAGAAAAGTAGAAGAAGAGAGTGGATAACTTCTTTGTGTAGAGAAGGTGTTTGTAACTAAAAGGATTAAAGATCTATCATTGTAGACACATATTAAACATGGACCAAGGTTAATATTTTTTTCTCTCTTATAACATGAATCCTAATTGAATGGTTCAAATTAATTATATTATAAATGATCTTGAGAGAATTCTATACTTAAAATATTGTTCAAAATATTATAGAATTAATTTATAGGTATAACACCACATTTCACTTCAATATTCAATACTCACCTTTTGAAGCATTGCATTGATTTGCACTTCCTATGTATGTTCTATACTTGGCGAACGATTCCAAACTACTATTCGTAGATTAACTTTTAAAAGGTTAGGAGGGAGCTCTCTAGCTTATCACATTTCATATTCGGTATGCTCATAATCAGATGAAGTATCTGACAAATAAGAAATAGTCAAAATATAAATGTATAATAAATGGGTGGGTTTATATTAAGCTTTAACTATATAGGTAAAGTAGTACGCAATAGAGAAAAACTAAAAATCATCTTCTTTTTATTTGTTTACCTTTTAAGACTCCATAATGGATGGGAAATTTTACTTACCATCTTTCTAGATTAATGTTTAAGTGCCGAAACAAACTAGCAGCACAGGTTTTACCATAATAGTCGCTTAAAAAATTTAGCGATGTTTCATGGACTTTTTTATATGATTTATAGAAACAACATGCCAACATCAACTTTGTGGACAAGATTGTTGAGGAGAGAGACGATATTACAGCTCAAAGTTGACGAGTACCAAAGCACCGTCAAAGAAGAGGAGCAGTCAATGCTAAAGAGTGTTAAGACAACATCAAAGAAATGGAGAGACTAGTGTAAATTTATAACAATGCTGTCATATTAAAAGAATTAGACATAAGTAAAATACCAAGTGTAAATATCTGATATATATGTGTTAATCTTCATAATAGTTGTTGAAAGGAAGTTATAACTAATTTATAGACTTAAATGAATTTTTTTAATTTTCTTTTCAAATCTCTCTCTCTCTCTCTCATTCACTAAAGCCTTTGAAACAATTAAATAACTGAGAACCTATGAGAAACATTTTGAATTTGTTTCTTTCTCTTTTATCTTCGGTCTGATTTCTTTAGTTATTCACTAGTTAAATCGATAAATCTAGAAACCTAATTTTTTATTATTAAAATTGAGTTATATGAATTTCCCAATACATTCTAAAGTCTGTTTTATTATACCCAATTACCATTAAGCAAAATGATTAAGATAATATAAATTAATTTATATAAGGGTAAATCTTAAAAAATATGAATTTTATTTAATTTTGTAATACTAATTAAAACTAAAAAATAGCAATAAAATACTTCAAATTTTAATTTTTATAAAAAAACCTATTGCTATTCCCATTGTTAATGAGTCATGTCAGGAGACCTATTTAATACACTGCAGAAAGGTGACCCCTAAAAGACATATTAGATTATTAAATTAAATAACAAAAATTTTGATTTACCTAAACTTAACTTACTATCACCACTGCAGTAATAATGAAGTAGATATAATAGTCATTGCTTAACTAATAAACCAAGCGAAGAAAAGCTCCATGACCTTTCCACTCCTCGTGAAGACCTTTCTATTACTTTTAATAATTTTGATTAGTATTGTAAAATTAAGTAAATTTATAATTTTTATTATTTACCCTTTATATAATATGAAAAATGTTAAGACATTTGTTGAGATATCTTATTAATTAATTTTAAGCATTATTTATAATTGAACATAGTTGGATAATTGTGGAATATCATTATGATAGGTAATCTACCTTATGTGGAATTCTTAAAGATAAGATTACATGAAGGATAAAATCCTAGTGATGATAGGATTTAATTGGGAGAAAATCAACATATCTTAATAAGGATAACGTGCAGATTTTTAGTGGTTTTGGACTTATCTTTGGTACCTTATTTTGGTGATTGTGGTATCTAAGGCAGCTGGATTTTTTGGGGATTCCATCTATATTGGGTAGCTGCATTTTCCTCTAGTGGGTGTGATTTTTCTAGCCTATCTAAGTATTGTTTAAGTGGTGAAAAATGTCCAGCAATGTTGTGATGTTGCATCTTTATTATTTGTGACATTTCAGTGATGAACCAATTGTTCGTTTGTTGAATTTTGTGGCTGTTGTGCGTGGGGTGCTTCAGTGACAATATGGAACGTTCATAGCAGAATTCTTATTGGACAAATTTTCATACTTTTGGTTGATGAAGCTGCATATTTAGGGGAGTTGCTTTCTTATCTCAAGTGTCTTTTTTGTTTATGTTATTTTAGATTCAATCACTTGAGTTGTTTTATTATCATCTTTATTAGCAATCATTGTTGCTAAAATCTTCTGTTGGGGTTAGCACAAGGTGGTTATGCTATTGAGAGTGATTTACTTTCACAAAGTATGAGTACAAGGGATAGTGTCAAGGGTTGAGTGAGCTGGCTCAATAAAGCCTTGGGTAAAACTATTATATCACAAGTGAAAGTTGATTAAACTGGGTGAGGGGCCTACATATGTAGGCAAGGTGTGCCGAACAGCTTTACGAAATCTTGTTTGTCGATTTGTTTGTTGCGTATTTAATTTTTTTTTTGTATTGTCCTAGAATATTAATGATCGCTGACACAGTTGCTTTCCATTAAGCAACCGACAGAAAATAGCTCAAAGCAACTGAGGCAAAACCAAATTTAACGAAACGACATCCTTTCGAATTTTCAATTGGTATCAGAGCTTGGGTCACCTAATCAGAACTTGATACGTCAAGTTGGTGCAGATTCATGTTTGGAAATTATGGCTACGAGAGATGGGGCATTAATCACTAGACCACTGTTACTAGATGGTTCTAATTACCCTGCTTGGAAATCTAGAATGAAAGTCTTTATTCAAGCACTAGGAAGCAAAGAATGGAGTTTAGTGTTAAATGACTGGACACATGCAATGACGATTAATGAAAAGAATGAAGTGGTACCTAAAGATCCATCTGAATGGACAAGTGCTAAAGAAGAGGAAGCACTTGATAACTCTCTAGCAAATACATGCAATGTTCACTGTTGTATATGATGGATATTTCAGTATGATATTAGCTTGTAAATCAGCAAAAGAAGTATGAGATACATTACAAACAATACATAAGGGATCAAAATCAATGATAGCTTCAAAACTTCAAATGTTGGCCACTCGATTTGAAGAGCTTAAGATAGAGGAAAGTGAAACTATTGGAAACTTACGTGAGAGGTTGCGTGATATTGCCAACCAAGCACATCAACTTGGGAAAAAATATTCAAATCTAAAACTTGTCAAGAAGACATTGAGATCACTACCTCCTAGATTTATACCAAAAATTGCAGTCATCAAAGAAGCTCATGATATCAATGAATTATCTTTGGATAAGGTAATTGAGATTCTTACTAACATTGTGATGAACTTGTTGAGAGATAAAAGAGAGAAGAACAAAGGATTGACATTGTAAGCTGAGGTTGGAAAAGTTGTGAATGGCTTAGGAGATGAATTTGATAAGAATGAGAATATGGAGTTATTGACAAGAAATTTCAGCAAGTGGTTAAAGAAAGAGAAGAAAGATAGATCCAAGTTTAGGTTGCATGGTGGGAATTCATCAAACATTAATTTCAAACAGTAAGCAAAAACTCAAAAGGGTAAAAGAAAGGTAATGAAAATACAATGTCACGAATGTTAGGCTTCAAACATGTGTAAGCGGAATGTGCTAACACTTTGAAGAAGAGAAAAGGAAAGTCTTATATGAGCACTTGGAGTGAGAATGAACCTAAAAGTGAGTATGGTAGTGAAGAGAAATTTGTGAGTGATTATGATAAGTTAGTTGCTTTATACAACATAAATCCAGTTACTTGCTTAACAACAACCACAGAAGAAACTGACAGGAAAAACTTAGATGAATCGATCCAAAATTCCAGAAAAATGAAAATGAATCAGTCCAAAATTCTATTTCATATTATGACAGTTATGACAGTGATTTAGAATACAAAAAATAGGATATTTGCAAAGCTTATGAGTTAATGTATAAAAAATGAGTGCAAATGTGTAAAAAGAATGAGAACCTAAAGAAGGAAAATTCTACCATGAAGAATACCATTCAAGATCCCGAGAAGAAGTTGTTATCTACAATAGATGAGCTTAATGAAACAAGGTTGTGTTGATCAATATTGAAAAAGGAATAAGGATGTGAAATGGAGGTACTGAAAAGCTAGAAAAATTGTTGGAAATTGGTAAGAGCAAAAGGGACTTTCAAGGTTTTGGTTACAAATGTGAATGTTCTAAGTTGAATAATAGGCAAATTGGTGAAGCTAAATTGTTAAAGGAGAAACTTCAAAGAGGAACCAAAAGTTTGTGCCTACATGTCACTTTTGTGGGGTAAACGGACACATAAGATCGAATTGTTACAAGCTGTTACAAATGATATTTCAAAATTCAGAAGGCTCAAAACCTAGAATTTAGACACTCTTCGATGAACTTTCAACAGCAGCCAATGTTACCAAAGTATACTTAGGATAGAAAGGGTCAATTACAAGCACTTGCAGCTCTTAAATCTGTACGAGTTACTTGCCATAATGGTTGGTATTTTAACAGTGGGTGTTGACATCATATGATAGGTGAAAGAAGCTACTTGATGGATTATCAAAGTTATATGGATGGTCATGTTACTTTTAGTATGGGAAGAAAGCAAAAGTGATTGGTAGAGGAGCTCTTTGCATGGATGAACTACCTTACTTCAAAAACATGCTTCATGTGGATGGTTTAAAAACCAAATTGGTAAGTATTAGTCAACTTTGTGATGATGGGTTGTTTGTTAAATTTACTAATGATGTATGCAAGGTGTTGAAATGAACAAGGAGAGTGCTCAGTAAGTGGCAAAAGATTGGCAGATAATTGTTGCACCAACAGGCTATTATTTCTTGCAATTCAGCTGTATATGATTATATGTCTCTATGGCACCAAAAGATTAATAAGGTGGTAGAAGAAAACATTCAAAATAATCCTCACAAATTAGAATAAGGGCACAATGAAGCTAAAATCAGAAACTATCCAGATTCACAATTAGTTGCTGTTAGAAAAGAAACTAGTTAGATAAAGGACTTGTTGGTTGCTTTTGAGGGAGAAACCAACCAGACATCCAATGACAGAGTTAAACTGATGAGTAATAAACCCACTTTTGAATTTCTTCAAGGGGATAGGAACTGTGTGCTTTACATTCTTGAAGTATATTGATTTTAGTTATTTAAGGTTTGAAGGAATTAACGTTTAGACTTTCTGAGTTTTTAATTTATTGGTTTTCTAAGGTTTAGGTTATTGGTGTGTGTTTTTCTTTTCTTACTTGTTGAATAGTCTTTTGATGTGAAAACGAGGCTCTGCTTAATGGTTTGAGAGTTCTTCCAGATTTTGATTTATGGAGTTATGTTGAGAAAATGGTGATGCTTGTCGAGAATCGTAGGAAGTTTTGGATTTTCTATTATTTGGGTTTTTCAAGTTTTATCTTGGTTTCTCTCTATATCATAAGCTGTATGAGCTTAGGCAATATGCTTTCATATGGTTTATATGAAGGGGAGATTGATTAAGTTTGATTATGATTTGTCTAAATGAATTTTTTGAGTTTTTTAATTTGATTGGGGATCAGTTGTATGCGGATGATTTCGATGTGAATAATGATATGTTGGCTAGTGTATTGACCGGTGGTGAATTATCATCTTGACATGCTTATGATTCTTCTGCTACACCTACTGTTGATTTTTATGCCTCCTTATTCACTGAGATTGATCGCATTGAAGACATTCTTCTTTTTGACATATTTTTGTCTCAAACGAGAGAAAATTAGATATTTTGTTTGGATGATTGTCGGTTGTTTTGTTAACATGGGATTACTATTTCTTTGGATATTTGCCAATTGTTTATGTGAACTTAACGAACTTGGTGTTATGTGAACTTAATGTTATTTGGACGTTATTTTGGAACTTGATGTTCCATTAAGGGGGAGTGTCCAATTATCTTCTTAAGGGGGAGTTCTCATATATGACAAATAATGCCAAAAAGGGGAGAGATTGTTAAGATATTTGTTAAGATATCTTGTTAATTGATTTTGGACATTATTTGTAATTGGACATTGTTGGATAATTGTGGTCTATCATTATGATAGTTAATCTACCTTACGTTGAATTCTTGAAGATAAGATTACATGAAGGATAAAATCCTAGTGATGATAGGATTCAATCGGGATAAAATCACCTTATCTTAATAAGGATAATGTCCAAATTTTTTGTGATTTTAAACTTTTGGTGATTGTGGTTATCTAAGGCAGCTGAATTTTTCAGGGATTCCATCTATGTTAGGCAGCTGCATTTTTCTCTAGTGGGCGTGATTTTTCTGGGCTGTCTAAGTATTATTTAAGTGGTGAAAAACATCCAATAGTGTTATGATGTTTCTGCTCCATTATTTGTGGCCTTTCGTTGATGAAACGATTGTTCGTTTGTTGAGTGTTATGGCTGCTGTGTGTGGGATGCTTCAGTGACAATATCGAAGGTTCACAATAGAATTCTTGTTGGACAACTTTCCATATTTCGGTTGATGAAGCTACATATTTGGGGGAGTTGCTTTCTTAACTCAAATGTCTTCTTTGTTTATGTTATTTTAGATTCAATTACTTGAGTTGTTTTATTATCATCTTTATTAACAATCATTGTTTCTAAAATCCTTTATTGAGGTTAACACAAGGTGGACGTGCTATTGAGAGTGATTTACTTTCATGTAAGTACGAGGGATAGTGTCAAAGGTTGAGTGAGTCGACTCAATAAAGCCTTGAGTAAAAATATTGTTTTACAAGTGAAAGTTGATTAAGTTGGGTAAGGATCCCATAGACGTAGACAAAGTGTGTTGGTTGTTGATTTTTTGTTGCGTATTTAATTTTTCTATTTGTATTTTTCTAAAATATTGACAGTTGGTCACACAGTTCATTAAGGAATTGATAAAAATAGCTCAAAGCAACTAAGCCCAAACTAGATTTTACGAAACCACATCCTTTGAGATTTTCAAAAACTTATTGAATTTCAATAGATCTTACACTTATATAAAAAACAAATAATTATCTTTTAAAAAGGCAATATAGAGTCAATCTCAATCTTCATCACAATTTGTTCTCTTGCACGTTAAAATTGAATCAAATATATATCAAAATCTATGTTAAATTCTTACTCTTAAAATTTTTATAAAAATCTAAATAAATCTCTAATATTTTGATATCTATAAGTTAATTCTTAATTTGAACATATGTCATTGAAACAATTCTTATTTTGACAAAACTTACTAACAAAATTAATTTTTTCATGACAACTTATTTATACTATAAGTAAAAAGTAATTTTTAAGAAACTTATAGGATGCATATTAAATTTTAATATCTTAACAACTGATTCGTGAGTATTTAATAATAATTTAAAATAAATTTATTTTAAAAGAAAAATATAGAGTTAATTTCAATCCTCATCACACTAAAGAAGGGAGGTGAGTCACTATTGAATTATGTCTATACATGTATATTTTCTAACTCAAAAGTAAGAATCTACTCTTAAAATTATTATAAATTTTCTATAATATTTTAATACTTATAAATTAATTGTTATTGTTAACATATTCCATTGATATAATTCTTATTTAGACAAGATTTAATAATAATATTAATGATTTTTCATGAAAACTTATTTATATAGTAAGAAAATTTTAATAATTCATTAGTAATTTCTAATATATTTATAGGATATATCTTGAATTTCAATATGTTAAGGACTGATTTATGGGTATTTAATAATCATAAAATCTAATATATTAAGATCTTCAAGTGGACAGATGTTTTAATAAAAATAAAAAAGTGAAGAACTTTATCTATACCTTTTGTGGTTGGATTTAATTTTTTGACTTTTGAGTCAGATTAGGTACTAATTTTCTCGGTCTTTGGTACGTTGAAAACGACTGGATCAACACTCGATCAACAGCTAGCTTAGACAAATCAAAACCAAACATCCAAGTGGGCCACAATCTCGGTAAGCCATTATTGCGACAATTTTGCAGTTAGTCGTAACTCCAATCAAATCTTTTAATGAACGAACGAAATTAAATCATGGATAGACTTTGACAAATACATGTCACATCCGAGTAGTTACCAAATTTGGAAACCCAGAAAATCTAATAACTTAAAGAAATGAAGTAAGATAAGGATTTGTTTTGGCAATAAACAGATTGTATTAGCTGTTAGTTGATTATATTAGCTGATTTGAGCAACAAATTATATTAGTTGTTTGTTAAAAATGTTTAATAAAATTAGATGTTTAGCACTAATTGTTTATGCATAAAGTGACTTATAAGGACATAATTTAAAAAATTATAAGGATATAAATATTATATATCTAAACATTTCGTTGAATATTCTTATATGAATTTAGATTTTAGAGAAGCCATGTTCATCTGTACTATTTCATCATTTATGAAAAATTTATGTAACTCTTTCTATTTTCATTTTTATTTAAGATCAACATTTTATTTCTAACCTATAACTGTATAAAATAATTATAAAAATAAATATTGTTTCTAAAACGTAGGTATTTAGGAACTTCAACTAGGTTGTCTTATTTACTAGAAATTATTGTATATTAAAACTAACAAAAATCTGACGCGTGTAGTACTTAATTACAACCTAATCAAAAATACAATTTAAACATTCAAAATATTACGCAATTATGCAAATGAAAGAATTGAAGGCTGGCTAGCATCACAAATAAGTGGAAGAAGAAAAGTGAAAAGAATATCCTTATTTAGGCAAAGATTGAAATGTTTGATGTTCTTTTTTCTTCTATAGCCCATGTGGTGGGGGATATATAAAGGTACAGTTAAGTTTTGATACATATAATTTTACCTGTTGGATAAAAACGCTCACAAATATTAAAGTTTTCATTTTCAGCTATTTACCTCTAATTAACTAATGAAAAAGCTATTTTGTTAAATATTATTAATTGTTTGAAAAGTTAAACAATTAAAAATAATTAATTAATTAAAAGAATAGCTAATTAATTGATAACTAAAAAGGACACAAGAATCGCATGAACGATTAAGAGCATTGATGGTGTGTCGTTGATAAGTAGAGATGAATTTAAACAAACGTCGCTCGTGGATTACGTGAAATGGGCGTGCAGGAGGGGCAGGGACCCTGACATGATCTACAGGATCCCATCGAACAGTGCAAAGATAAGAATAAATACTCAGAAGACACGTACACATGAACAATTATTTTTATTGGGAAGCACAAAGACTTTGTGAGAAACCTATAATTTTGGCCCTCAAATTCTCGGGTTCAAGTACTCTGGTCCTAATACGTGCCAAAGGATTTAAGCTATTCATTTAATATGAGTCAATTTGACTCAACTTAAATAGATGACTTAGATCTTTTAGCGCAGATTAGGGTTAAAGTCTGGGCTAGAAGATCAGCTCTCTTAATTTTTGATAGAGAGGAATCCTTTAATATTACTCCTTGGTAGTAAGCAGTATTATTCCTACGTTACATAGAGAGGGCTGTTTCCTTGAAACAACAACACTAAAATAATTTATTGATAGAGGGCTTAGTGCATGTTGCTATTTCTTTCAGTATTTGTACATTTCATAAAAATTTACTGAAACAAAATTTTCCATTCTTACGGCATAAAAAATTTGATGTACTTTAGTTTCTAATTTTCATAATTGTAAATATTTACGTTTTTACATAAATATATGAATAAAATAAAATAAAAATTAATTTACAAGATAAAAAATCTGGTCCGAAACTAAAGCACCTCAATCTGAGATGATGGCGAAACATGCAAGGATTTCAACTCTGGAACTATTTGAGAGAAAAAGCTTTCAATCTGTCCCCATCAATGCATTTTTTCATTTAATGGATAGAGGCAATTTGAAAAACTGATGTGACCAGTAAAGGAGTCATGCGGAGACAATACTATCAACATTCATAAAACTAAAAGTTCATCAATGAAGTCACAAAATTGTCATTGATGTGGCTTGTAAAGGAGAAGATAAAATGCTTTCTGAGTTTTTAGATGAGTATGATCTTGATCGAATTCGTTGTAACTCGGTTACATTGACCCTTTGTTATAATCAAGTACCTCGAGAAACAAGCGGGGTGAAAATGGAATAGGCTAACCATTGGAAACAAGACCCTTTCATGTTGTTTAGGTTTGGGTTAAATCTTAGACATCAAATCCGTAAACAATTTTCCTGTTTATTCGAAATGTTAATATTAAAGAATAATCAAATATTGTAATACATAAAGGAGTTTTTCGTTTTATGTTTTAGGCTTAGCTACCTAAATAACTCTAAGACTAAGTTTTACTGAGAATTTATTAATAGAATGGATATTATACTATTGTATGAGAAGAGAGTTTATAATGAAATTGAATAGAATAAGATAGAAGAGGAAGCTTTTATATTACATTTCATTTTATTCTAAATAGTAAAAATGAGAAACTTTTAAGATAAGGGATTGGGATGAAATGTAAGATGATAATTTTTTTAATTATATTACATTATAAACCATTCTTTCAAACAACATGTCACTATATTACATTATGAACTTTTCTAACCCTTCCAAACAATATTTTTTTAATATTATATTTATTTACATTCTATTTCATTATAAACCATTATATTTTATTCTATTTCATTAAAATCTTACGCCCAAACCAAACATTTGGAGCATAGACGGAGCCACCACTGGGCCCTCCAAAATTTTAAAAAAGTAAATATTTTTTTATTTTTAATAGATATATATACACATAAGGATGGGGTTATTTGGAGCTCAGTAGTACACTGGCCCCCCAAGATTTAAAAAATTAAATATTTGAGCCCTCAAATCTTAAATTTCTGACTCCGTCACTGATTTGGAGCAATGATATTTTTTATATTTTAAAAGAAAAGGAATACATAAAATGAGATGGACATTCAACAGTAATGAATTAGACCTGACATCTGTATTACATTATATAAACATTGTAGTCCAGCTGGAGAAAATAAAGAAGAAAGACTTCCGGGAGATATCAATCCCTGACAAGTACCATCCTCATGATAGAGATACAACTGTATTAATAAAAGTGGAGAGCACAGAAAGAGAGGTAGGAGAATAGTAATAGCTTCGTTAAAAGAGAAAAAAATCTGATAAATCCGTCAAATAAACCATATAAATGTTTTATATAATTTTTAAGTTATTCAAATTAATGTTATTTCTAATTTCAATATTTTAATTATTACATATTTTAATTTCAATCATTATATTTTAATAATCATTTTATATTGGAACGTTCTTTAAGAAATCTAATGTCGTTACCAAAATTCAAGTAGAATACGTAACTAAAAATAACATCTCATGTACTTTTATCAAAATCTAAGTAGAGTATGTAACTGAAAATAAAGTGGATGTTGGATAAGATTTTCGTTAATAAATATTAATGAAAATTGTTATATAAAGTGATTATGAAATTTATAGTAATTAAAATGTTCAAATCAATGATTAAAAAACTCAAATTGGACTTGTTTAAGTTATGAATTGAACTTAAATTGAGGATAGATTAATTGAGTAAAAGTTAATTTAGTTATGGATTGTTAATTGAGGTAATTGTTTAAGGAATGTGTGGTTAGTGAATAATGAGTCTAATGTTGAAATGTATGGTATGTTCAAGGATGAATGTGTCCTTATGAATATAAATGTATTTCAAAGGATTTATGTGATGTGAATTGAATACGATTGTTTGTGAATTGGGAATTTATATAATTATATGTAATATGTAAATACATAATGTATTTAATGGTACATTATTGCAAATGTTTATACTCATAAGTTATGTTAAGTTTGTTTGGATGTGCATGTATGTAGTACCCCCATTACCATAAAGTACGAACAAGAACACCCTGAGGACATTCCAGCACGTAAGCTATGACAATAGTGCGCTACGTTTAATCCCAGCATTCACTTAACATGGCATCATCATTCTTTATTCTCTTATAAGACATCATAAGGAAAAACACCATATTTTAAAACCAAATTCCTTCTTTCATTTCATAAAAACCAAATATTTACATTGACAGTTTTCAATATCATCCGAATATGTACATCGTCATATCCTAACACAAAATATGATACATGAAAAAGGAAATTATACAAAAATCTATCTAATCTTTCCAATCCCAGCTGACCGACCTTTGAGCCGTTTCTTTTTCTTCCCAAAAGTACAAGATTATACTTCTTGTAGTGTCTCTCAGTAGCTAAAGTCCTCTCTCGGTCCTGAAAAATCAATGTTGTAATTTTGGTGAGTTTTGTGAACTCAATAAGGTAACCATCATCGATGGTTCTATTGGCCCCTGAATTTTTTTCTTGATGAATAAGCATGATTAGATCAATTTTGGGGTCTTGCTAGATTAATGTATGTTGGAATTAATTAGCTTGTTAATGTAAGTTGATCATATGACATAGGTTAATTGAATTAAGGTGTTAAGATGGTAAGATTGCATGAGGGGCATTGTGGGAAGATCACTTAAGTTGTAAAGTCTTAAAGCATTAAAGGAAGGGCAATATGGACATTATGCATTCATTAAGGGTATGAAAGACAGAAGAAAAGGTTGTCTTGCATTGAAGAAGAAGTAAAAACGAAATTGAAGAGAAAAGAGAGAGAAAGTGTCCTTGGAGAGAAAGAAAAGGATAGAAAGAAGAGAGCTAAGCTAGGTTTCCACTTTTCTTAGTTTTAAAGAGTGATTTTGAGAGTGTTTAAGAAGGGAAAAAGGAAGAGGAAGATTAGAACTTCCATTAGAGCCAAGAAGCTCATTGTTTGGTGAAGATTTAAGGTAAGTTTGATTTTAATCTTTTGGAATTTTGGAAGGTTTTTGGTTCAAAGAGCTTAGGAAATGTATGGGTTTAGGTATTCTAAGATCAATTTCATGCATATGGTTCTTTGGGTTTTCCAATTTGAATGCCTATTGATTT